>RJWM01009758.1:0-66755 GCA_004363535.1 Dasyprocta punctata | reverse complement strand
CAAAGCTACTGTGATAAAATCAGCATGTACTGGAATAAAAACAGATCTGAGGATCAATAAAATAGATTAGAAGATACAATTACAAATACAAACAGACTCAATCACCTCATCTTTGACAAAGGGGCCAAACATGTACATTGGAAGAAAGACAGCCTCTTTAACAAATGGTGCTGGAAAAACTGGCTTTCCATATGCTGCAAACTAAAACTAGATCCATGTCTATCATCATGCATTGAGCTAAAGTCAAAATGGATCAAAGATCTGAATATAAAACAGAGACTCTAAACCTGCTGAAGGACAAAGTAGATAAAAATCTTGATGATATAGGAGTAGGCAGAGAGTTTATGAACAAAAATCAAACTGCACAGGAAATACTCCCCAGAATGAACAACTGGGATCCTGTCTTATTAAAAAGTTTTTGCATGTCAAAAGAAATATCCAAATAAGTGAAAAAAAACCCCATGAGTTGGGAAAATATCTTAGCCAACTCTCCCTCAGACAAAGGACTTCTATCTAAAACATAGAAAGAATTTTTAAAAAATTCAAGGGAACAATCCAAAAATGGGCATCTGAGATGAATACACACTTCTCAGAAGAAGAAATGCAAATAAATACATGAAAAAATGTTCAACATCGCTGGTCATTTGAGAAATGCAAATTAAAACAACATTGAGATTCCATCTCACTCCAGAAAGAATGCCTGCCATCAAGAAATAAACCAATAACAAATACTGGCGGTGCTTGGGGAAAAAGGAACACTTCTCCACTGTTGGTGGGAGTGTAGACTGGTGCAACCACTGTGGAGATCAGTGTGGAGATTTCTCAAAAAACTAAGACTGGAAGTCTCATTCAACCCAGCTATTCCCCTTCTGGATATTTTCCCAGAAAAGTTGAAAATTTCTTGCCACAGTGATATATGTGCACACATGTTTATAGCAACATAATTTGTAATAGCTAAATCTTGGAAACAACCAAAATGCCCATCAACTGCAGAATGGATAAAAAAGATGTGGTATTTTTATACAATGGAATACTCAGCTCTAAAAAAGGATAATGTTGAGGCTTTCATAAGTAAATGGAGGCAACTTGAGGCCATACTCAAAAGTGCAATATATCAAACCCATATTTATAAATATCATATTGTCTCCTTAATGTAAAAAAACTGAAAGTGTAATAAGATCCAAAATGTACAATAGATACTGTAATAATGAAAGGGAAGAAAGTGATAAAAAAGAAGGAACAACTAGGATAGGGGAAAGGAGAAAAGGAAGAAAGGAAAAGATTATATGTATGTAGGTATACATGTACAAATGTATGTATGTATATGTATGCAAGATAGATAACTATACTACTAAACTCTGTTAGTTCATCAAAAAGAACAGTTTTAGCTTTCATTGTTTGATTGTTTGATCATTTTTATGCCTAGATCTTGTAACCTGAATAACTACTTGTAAGATAACAATGTGCAACATATTAACTAGTGTTAGTTTCCTACCATTTTTTAAAAATTCTGTGTCATTTCTATCCTTTTGTTTTGTTTTGTTTTGCTTTTGATACATGTGTCTGGTTTTTTTTCCCCCTTTCCACTCTTCATTATTTGTTCCCCATCTGGAGAAGAGATGGAACCAGAGAAAAGATATACAACCCAAGAGAATCCATGAAGATGTGGACCTAGATCTTTTCTCTGCAAACAACCACTGTGAAGTCCATATCCAGAGTCTCAGGTCTGGTTCTTACATCTTCACTTCTCACCATCACTCTCTGGATCTTCCTTGTCACAGGCTATGTTTGAGGAACAAATACTCAGGTCTGTTCTGCTGCCTACCCAACTAGATTGCTCTAAAAAAATTGAAAATCTAGTGGGAAAAGAATTGAAACCAGAAGGCCAGGGTTTCCGACTTGGTTTTATTCTTTACCTTCTATACAATGTGAAGCAAATACACCTCTTTAAGCCTTAGTTTTCTCATTATAAAATAAATGATACTCTAGTAGTCTGTTTTCTGTTGCTGTAACCAATTATCCAATGCTAGTACTTTATAAAGGAAAGAGATATATTTAGCTCTCTGTTTCCGAGGTTTAAAGTCCAAGAATGGGTAGCTTCATCTGTTTTGCCTCCATGTCACAACACAGCAGAGAAGCAAGAAGAAAAATTGTGGGCTGTGTGCAGAAGTGGTCAAACCAAGGAGTGGCCTTACTTGTAACAACCTGCTGTCCTCAGAACTAACTAGGTCCATCAGAACTACATTCTTCCTTAGTGGAGGCAACAACTCCATTGATCAAATCACCTTCCACAAGGCCCCAGCTATTAAAGATTCCACCACCTCTCAACACTGCCTCACTGAAGGTCAAGCCTTTCTTGCTTGAAGCTTTGGGAGACAACCCACATACAAACTATAGCAGAAGACAGTATCATCTACCTTACAGGATTGTGGAGGACCACCTGGATAACTCTCCTTGGATAAAGAGCAGTTATCTCCATTTTGGCTAAACCTGGTCCTGTTTCCATGTACTAATATGTACAGAGCTGGCTAGGCCATTTCTTTATTCTTCAATGAGCTCTAAGCAATGTAAATAGGGCTGGCTGAGGTGCTGATGCATAACCTCTGAAGCAATAGTCACTGTTTCCTAGTCCATGACTCCCAAAAACATAGTTGAACCAGGTGGGGTGAAGAGCCACACTCCATGCTGTCAACTGGGATCAAACCTTGAGATAAGAGGATATGAATTCCCAGGGCAGAAAATTTATGCATCAGAACTGAAGCACCACCCCACATTACATGCTACCTCAACTGTGTTATGCAGGTTGCTCTTTTTGCATATCTGTCCCTCTGAATATTTCAGAGGTGATATCAGGCCACTTATCTAGCCCAGCTCATAGCACTTATGTACTTCCTGCTTCTTTCACAGTCACTCATCCTCAAGTCACTCCCTTCTTCACGAGTTAATAAAATCCAGGTTGGACCCTGGGTGGAGGCCTTTGTTCTATCTTGGCTGGACTTAGGACTCCCTTGGCTCCCCATAACTATAAATGTGTCTTAGTGTCTTCATTCTTGCCATGGATTGCACTGGAAGTGTTAGATTGGAATTAACTAGCTAGAATACCAATAATTTTTCCATGGGATTACAAATTTAAACTTCTTGGACTATGATGAGGACTGGGAGGACCTCTCTACACAGAATTACAAAGGTTCAATGAAATATGTGGTAATGACCCAGTGTACAAAAGACCAATACTCCTTTTTTTTTAACATTCTAAATCTTTAAGTTTGGAAATATATCACAACTAATGTGAGGAATTTGTAAGTGATGACTCAAATGAACCAAACAAACTTTTTCTACAAACCTTAGTCTATAAGCCATCCAGCACCCACCCCCCCACCCTCCAGCAGGCAACACTGAATACTCCAAGAAGAAGACAGCTTTCACAGCATGCCAACTAGCTCTTTTCTCTTTTTCCAGTCATGGTTTTCAAATCACTCATTATAAATACAGGGCTAGACTTCACAGAGAATAAAGTCTGGTGGCTCTGTAGGGAGTAACAAAGCCTAAAAATGGGTCCTTTCTCTATATCAAACTCAAGGAAGGACAGGGAGCTGGTTTGGCTGTTGAGAGGCCTCTGGGTGCTGCCTGTGCTTGGACTATGGGGCATTGTGTAGGCGGTGAGAGTCACAGCCTCACCTCCCCACCAGTCTGGGAACTCTGGCTTCCCAAATAGCAGCTAAGTCTAAGATCAGTGCTTCCCAGTAAGCAATAAAAACAGACACAACAGCAAGAAATGGCCTCCCAGAAACTCTTGCTCAGAAAAAAAGGGTGCAAACAATATTTCCAACATTAGTTTTTCTTTAAAGATAGTAAAATCCAACAAAACGTAACAGAATAAAGTCAATCAAAACAAAGCAGTAGAACTGGTACAGAACTTCAAAGCAAGATACTAGGACAGCAATAGTTACTGTAGTATATCTTGTTATTTTCAGAATAGTTGACCATTCCATCAGTTATAGTAAAATTAAACCAAAAACAAAACAGAATAAAACCAATAGAAAGAGAATATGAAATAAAGCAAAAAATAATTAGTCAGAATAAAACAAAACAATGAGAACAATATTGGACCTCAAAGACAAGACAGAAGGGAATCCCCCATATTTGCTACATTGCATACTGTCATCTTCCCAAGAGATGCTCAGACTGCCAGTCCCAGGCCTGCAAAATCAACCAAACAATACAAGCATTTAGTTGCTTTATGTACTGTAGTTGCTATCAATTTAGCCAGTCCTCCAAACCAGCAGGTTGCTTATGGGGGTGGGGAGTGGTGTCCTTGATTCTTAGCCCACATGCCGGTAGGCCTATGGGAAGCACAAATCTTCCTCTTTCTGGAGTCCGCGCTGGTCATGTGCCACTCACCAGGAAGGCAGGCTAGTTGTCTTCTGGTAGGAACCTCCCTGACCCAATGTGGCGGGTTCTCTGGAGGCACAACTCTTTCTCTTCCTGGAGTCCACGTGCTGGTCGCACCCCATCATTAGGTGTTCTTACGTCTTGTTTTTTTTTTTTTTTTTTTTTTTGCACCAGGGATTGAACTCATGACCTTCTATTTGCCAGGCAGCCACTTACACCACTGAACTAAATCCCCAGCCCTGTTAGTTGCTCTTTAATGTTCATGATGTTCCAAGGAGATTAAAAGTGAGGATCTCTCAGCCCTCCCAACTTTATCCACTTTTACTCATCTACCTCCACCTCCTGTGTAAAAGAGTTCACACGGCCAGGTGTGCTTGCTGACACCTATATTCCCAGCACTCTAGAGGCTGAAGCAGGAGGATCATAAATTCCAGCCCAGCCTGGGCAATCTAGCAACTTATTGAGACTCTGTGTCAAAATACTACTACTACTACTAGTTATAATTAGAATGAAAAAGGCGGGGTTTGTAACCTACCCACCAGTTTTGAAAGAAATAAAAAAAGAAAAAAATGTTAAAATTGACACATATAAATTTACCAAAGAACATCCACACTTTAGAGTATACTTATCTCTGAAATGCAGAAGAAGCAGCATTGTTCATTCTTTCCTCCTATTAAGAATCTAAGGGAGGCAGCAACATGGCACTTTGAGATAGGTTAGATATTGTTAGATGCCTCATAATGTGGAAACCGAGGGCTGGAAAAATTAAGAAATGTATTCAGGGTCACATAACAAATAATTGGCAAAAATAACATTCTAAGCAAAACCGTCCTCATTTTTTCCATTAACTCATCTTCTAAAATAAAAATGGAGAAAATTGTAGCATTAACCATCAGTGTAGTTCTTCCTTTGGTAAAACGGCGAACAATAGCAAGCTCACTTTAAAATCAGTCCGTCCATGTTGTTCTCTCCTAAGAGGCAGAGTAAATTGGTGAACAATGCTGAAAGATGGAGCCCTACTGACTTGAAAATGACCAAGTTTTTCAGTAGGTCCCTGTGGGTCCAATTCTGATATTCCATTGAAATCTCTGAGAAGGCAAGAAAATACCACCATTTATCAAAGCATGAGACCCGTTGAGGTGGACAAGAAAGCTTTTCATTAAAAAGTGAACACACAATCATTCCTGCTCATGAGCTTGGGGAAGCCAGTTGTGATGTACGTATTGAGCAATTTATTGCCAGCAGCTGAAGTTAGCAAGTAAATAATCTAACAGAATGGAGTGCTCACTAGATTAACTTTCTACTTTTTCACATAATAAAGACTTGAAAATTGGTGCAATAGACTTGTTTTGTTTCTTTTTAATTTTCCCAATATGTACTGGAATATGATTCACATGCAGTGAGTTAGCAAATCTTAAGCATACAGTGGGATGAGTCTCAGCAGTTGGATACAGTGTTCTCAATTAAGATAAGAACATTGCCATAACTCCACCCTAATCATTCCCTGCACACTCCTAGTCCACCCACTGATCTTTCACCATAGTTGGTTTTGCCTGGTCCAGAATTTCTAATAAGTGGAATCAGACAATACATATCCTATTGTTTCCAGCTTTTTTCACTCATCCATATGATTTATATATTCAGAGTTTTATTTCTGTTATTGCCAAGAAGCATTTGTTAGAATAAATGGACCCAATTGGTTTTTCATTCTGCTCACAGACATTTGGCTGTTTCTAGTTTGTTGCTAGTCTAGTTGCTGAGGCCAAAGCTGGAAAAACAAAAGAATAAGGTAAAAGTTTCTGTTGGTGGTTTCTTTTGGCAGGGAGGAGTGTGGTTTTGGTTTGGTTTTGGTGCTGAGGAAGAAACCCAGAGCCTCATGCATGCTGAGTATACTCTCAGCCTGATAAAGTTTTTGGAAACGCAATTTTCTTCCTGAAGTATTCAGTATTATGAGTAGAACTGCTATGAACATCAATGTACAAGTCTTCTCTGTGTTCAAATGTTTTAATTTCTCCTGTGTAAATACCTAGAAGTGTATTTACTAGGTCATCAGGTAGGTGTGTGTTTAATTGCATGAGAAACCGCCTGACTGATTTCCAAAGTGGTTACACAATTTCACATGCCCATCAGTAACGGATGAGAGCTCTTCTTGCTCCACAACTTGCCAACATTTGGTACTATCACTAGTGGTATCTTATCAGGGCTTTAATTTTCATTTCTGCTGCTGTTCTTCCTCCCTCTCTTCTTCTCCTTCTCCTTCTTCTTTGAGATGGGGTTTCATTATGTAGTCCAGGCTAGCCTTGAACTCACTATGTAGCCCAGGTTGGTCTTGTACTCATGGTACTCCTCCTCCTCCTGCCTCAGGCTCCCAAATGCTGGGATTACAGGTACCCGCCACCATGCCCAGCTAAGTTTCATTTCTGTAGTTGCTAAAGGTGTTAGGCACCTTTTTGTGTGCTCATTGACACATTTTCCTTTGAGAATAGTAAGTACCTTGTTCAGTACCTTTCAAAGTGTTTGCCCACTTGTTTCTCATTTTTCTTTTTGTTTTGTGATACTAGAGATAGAAATCTGGGCCTCGCACATACTAGGCAAGCACTCTACCACAGAGCTACACCCTCAGCCCTACTCATTTGGCTTTTCAATTTAAAAATTATATAATCTCAACATCTAGATATTACCCTGATTAATATTTTGCACTTTATTCTACACATTTACTTATTTATACGAGTGTGATTTTTAAAAGATGGATTCATATCATTACAAACTTTTTTGTAACTTTTTCTCATTTAGTAATTGGTTAGGTATCTTTCCCTAGCAGTAAATTTTTTTTTTTTTGCAGCACCAAGGCTCGAACTCACAACCTTGTGCCTGCCAGACAGGCACTTAAACCACTGAGCCAAACTCCCGGCCCTAGTTTTTTGAAGCAGGGTCGCACTATGTAGCTCAGGTCAGCCTTGTGCTCGCGTTGTAGCCCAAGCCGGCCTTGATTTCACAATGCTCCTCCTACCTCATCCTCCTGATTGCTGCAGTAAATATTCTTACATACCACTTTTATTTTTTTTAAGCATCAATATTCACTTCAACTTTGTTCACAATAATCCAGAATGTATTTCCAAACAATCCAAATGTATTTCACAGGTGAATGGATAAATAAAATGTGGTGTCCATCAGCACAATGGAATGCTACTCAGCAATAAAAAAGGAATGAATACTGATAAATGTAACATACATGCCAAACCTCACACAAAGTTCTGCTGAGTAAAAGAAGCTTGAGCCAAAAATGTAAAGCAAAATTAGAATGAAAATGCAAATATAGTGACAAAAAAGCAGTACAAATTCCCTTTGATGCATGGTATCATTATGTATATCTAAAGTGTACCAATAAAATTAATTGTTTTAAAGTGATAAAGAAAGCACTGTGGCTGAGAGCAAAAGGAGGGATGGATTGCCTAGAGGCAAGAAGAAATTCTTGAGGGTGATGAAAATGTTCTAGGGTTTGAAGTGTAGCTCAGTAGTTGAGCACAGCATGTAAGAGGCTCTGAGTTTAATGTGTGACATGAGTATATATATATATATATATATATATATATATATTCTTTTTTCAAAAAGAAGCATTTGGCAAAATTTTATTTTTGTTTGTGAACTCTGCATTGGGTGACAAACATGACCATGGCCATCTTTTTCAGAATCATGAAGCAAAGTATGATTAAGTAAAGCTAATTAACATATCCATCAGTTCACCAATCTTTCTCGGTGAGCCATTTGAACAAATATTACATTCTGAGCAGCTGAATATTGCAAGAAACTTACAGCAAAAAAAAAAGAGTTTATATAAAAAGCATCATTGGGTAGTGGCTGGTGTGCCTGTTGTAATTTCAGCACTCTAGAGGTTGAGACAAGAGGATTACAGTGGCTCCTGTCAGAGCAGCAGCAGCCTTAGATTCTCACAGAAGCAGAAGCCCTACTGTGAACTGTGAGTGTGGGGGAGTGAGGAGGTGATGCTCCTTATGAGACTCTACTGGAATAATAAGAGAAATAGAGTACACTGTGTAATAACGATCAGAATAAAGTGCACAACAAATTAATGTACTTGAATCATCCTAAAGTTTTCCTCCTTCCCCGATGGAAAAATTGTCTCCCAAAAAACCCATCTCTGGTACTGAAAAGAGACACTGCTTTTTGATTCCAGCTTTCATGTTTAGTGCTATGATCTGTTTTAAATTAATTTTTGTGTTTGGCATGAGGTATGAGTTTCCACTATTTTTTTCTGCCTTTGTAGGCAATTGTTCCAATAAAACTTGATGGAAATATCACCTTTCCTCTTTAAATTTCTTTGGCACTTTGATCAAAAATCAAATATATAGGACCTACCTTTGTGCTACATGTGATCTAGTGATCTGTTGTCTGCTTTATGTCAACACCACAGTCTTGATTGCCATACCATTATAGCAATCTTGAAATTAGATAATGCACAGCTTCCAACTTTGCTTTTAGAATTGCTTTATTTCTTCAATTTTCTAGAAAAGAATTATACTCCACTTGACAGTTTCTATTAAAAAGCCTTCTGGGATTCTGATTAGGTTCGTTGAATCTATAGATAAAGTTTTGGGAAATTTCCATCTGAATAATAAATGTTGCCAGGTATTGTGGCACACGCCTGTAATCCCAGCACTTGGGGGGACGTGGTAGGAGAATAGGTGCTAGTTTAAGGCCAGCCTGGGCTACATAGTGAGTTCATGGCCACCCTCAACTACACAGTGAGACCCTGTTTCAAAAAAACAAAAAATAAAAAATATATAAATAAATGGTATGTCTACCTATTTTTGTCTTTGAGTTTTAGTGGTATTTTGCAATTTTCAGAGTATATGGCTTATATTTTATTAAGTGCATTCTTCAGTATTGTTGGTTTTATGTTATTCTAAGTAGTGTTATTTAGATTTTAGGTCTTAAATGTTCATTTGCTAATATATAGAAGTAGAATTGAGTTGTGTTTATTAAACTCATCCTGAAACCTTCCTAAACTCACATATAAGTTCTAGGTTGTAAAAGTTACCTCGGATTTTCTGTATATCTGATTATGTCATCTGCAAATGAATATACTTTTACTCCTCTTTTTACAGATTGTGCTTTTTGTTTCTTTTCCCTGTCTAATTGCATTGTTTAAGACTTCTAATAAAAGTGTCTAAAACCTCTAATGTACCTGTAAGAGGGATATACTTGCCTTGATATCAGGGGAAAGTGTTTTAATCTTTCACTATTAAATATGTTGTTAACTACAGATTTTTCATAGATCTTCTTTATCATGCTGGAGAAATTTCCTCCTGTGTTTATTTAGAGATTTTATCACGTTGAACTTGTCAAACACTTTTCTTGCATCTGCTGAGATGATCCTTTTTTCTTTATTCTGTTAAATTGCACCAATTCATATTCAAATATTAGGCTAACATTGCAATCCTGGATTGAACTCCATTTAGTCACAATATTTTTTTCTATGTTGCTGACTTCAATTTGCTAAAATTTTAAGGACACTGCATCTATGTTTGTGACAATGTTGGTCCATAGTTTTATTTTTTATAATGTTCTTTTCTGGTTTTGATATTATAATCATCTTTGCCTCATGAGTTGCCAAGTGTTTCCCACCATTGCTACCACCACCTCTTTTTCCTAAAGTATCGTGTAAGATGGGTATTAGTATTTTTCCTTAAATGTTTGAAATAACTCATCAGCGAAGCCACTTTGTGTGTGTGTGCATGTGTGTGTGTGCATGCATGCACATGCAGTTTACCTTGTTTATTTACATTTTTTCAGGAATCACAGTCTTCCCTGATTATTATCAAGGTTCCGCAAATAGCTCTTTTACATATTTTGTGTGGTGTGTTAGTTTTTCATTACTGGGACAAATATCTGAGACAAACAATTTAAAGGAGGAGAGATTTATTTTGGCTCATGGTTTCAGAGGTTTCAGGTCCTAGTCAACTGGCTTCAAGCTGTGGAAATATCATGTTATGTTAGAAGGCGTCAGTGGAGGAAAGCTTCTCACTTCATGCTAGCCAGATAGCAGGGCACAGGGGAAGAGCCCGAGAGGGAAGGGTCCAGGGACCAGGCACATCTCCTAAGCCACACTCGCAGTGATCTGTCTCATAGTTGTCCTCCAACCTCCCAGTAAGTGAGTCGAAGTATAAATTGATGGATTAAATTAATGCCTTCATGATTTGATCACCCTTCTAGGCACCACCCCTGAGTACTGCTGCATTGGAAATCCAGCCCTCAATGCATGAGTCTTTAGGGGTCACTCTTATTTAAACCATAACAAGTGATATTGTGGTTATTTATAATTGAGGACCGTCCCCTAGAAATTGCTCCATTATGATTAGGCCAGAAATCTCTAGTAAACAACTTGCTTAAATTGATGTTATCATTAGAGTAATTTTAAATTTAATTGATTCTTTACTACCCCAATGTTCAACTTCCTTGATGAAATTGTACTGACTGTGTTTTCATTGAAATTAAATATTAATGTAATTAATAAAATTAAATATTAGCAAAGATTAGTACAATAAACAAGAGTTTTATATTGACCCCCTAGACTCAATCATTAATAACATTATTTCTACTCACTTCACTTCTGATCTGCTTTCTTGTATGGAATAAACAGCAACAAATTTATAGGTGGAGTTATTCTACATAGCTTTAATATGTTCCAGGATTGTATCTTATACTTTATCCATTGTGCTTATTAACAGTAGATTAAAAATTTAAAGACTTCTGTTTAGAGATTTATATTTTCCAAGAAAGTAATCATTCAAAGTAAAAAAAAATTTTGCCACCTCCACCACTACCACCACCAACAGTGTGTGCATGATTCTGTTGTTTTAGTAGAAACAAGATGTTTCCCAGTGGAGTGCACAAGGATTGTGCAATTATGTTTGAATCTTCCTCACGTTTTGTCCCTGCTGCTTTTCATCATAGAATTAGGCCATGTAGGAAACAATCATTTTCCAAAATGTTTCATAACATTCAGCTTAAGTAGGAGGATTATTAGGTCCCTGTCCCTCTGCATAAGGAACTGCAATGGAATTAAACCTAGTACTCTGTTTATCAGGTCTACTCTGGGCCAAATTTACTTTCTTAGACAAACAAATTATTGTTTCAACTTGATTTTTGGATGTTAAATTGAAATATTATACAAACGGTAAAGTAAAATTAAAAGGCACCAGACAATGTGGCGTTTCGTTTGGTTTTGTGTCTTGACACAAGGTCTTGCTGTGTACCCCAGGCTGGCCTCAAACTCACTATGTAGCCCAGCCTGGCCTCAAACTCTCAGCAATCCTTCTGCCTCAGCCTGTCTAGTGCTGGGATTACAGGCACGCACCATCACTCACAGCTCAGCACCATGGTTCTTGCCTTCACTTAGGGTAAATGAAATAGGTCATTGCTCACCTAAAACATCACTTAGTGTACCTAGGACCACCTAAGGTCTGAAAGTTTCAACCCACTCCTGGGGCCAAAGGGAGAAATTCTCAGAGCTGGGGGTTACATTGACATGTGTGAACTTTGAAGCAGGAGTAAATCAAATAATAAGGGCATTACAGATTGCTATTTTGACACTGTAATTAAGGATAATGTAATTAAACATAAAAATCTTAAGTGCTATTACAATATAGAAAGCACGTAAAAACATACTAATTGAATAGTTTACACTGGAGAAACATTTTTTTTTAAAAAAAATACTTTATAATGTAGTAAAATCATATATTCCTTTGTTACTGGCACTGGTAAATTCTGTGATTGCTCCAGATCCGTCTTAGTCATTTTTCTCATTGCTGAGATAAAAATACCCAACAGCCACAGGTTTAAGGAGGAAAGGTTTATTTTGGCTGATTTCAAGGAACAGTGGTGTTGTGTCTAGTGGAGGATGGGAGGGTCGGGTTCCCCTTTAATGACCTTATGCCTCTCTTCCGGTCCTTGCCTTCACTCTAACGAATGAAGAAGTGGGAATTTTCAAAGGAAATGGGGGAGTCAAGACTGATACAGTGCAAAGCGAAAGTTCATTTAAAGTGTGGCAAATGCAGAGAAGACAGAAGGGCTATTTTGGCAGCAGAGTGGTGCTACAGGTTAGGGGACATAATGCTTGGAATGCCCAGTGAGTTTGAAGCGTGTTTCATACTTACAGGGTTAAGCCGGTTTCTAAGAATAACCGTCTCATTGATTGGTCTAGTCTAGGTCAATCAGGGTTTTAGCCCTTGTTTCTGGGAAGGGGACAAGGTCAGCGTATCTTTTGTAAGGATACAGTAGGGTACATTTTCTCAAGTACATAGTACACAGATAAGTATGTGATGATTTTACAATGTTAGTCATTCGGTTTTGCCCTGGAATTTTGTTTATGTTCCTCTAATATGCACCTACAGTGGCATGGCAGAGGGGCAGGCGGAGGAGAACCAGTCCATGGCAGGGTAAAAAGCAGCAGAACCAAGCAGAACCCTGTTTTCTTTCTTTTCTCCTTATATTCCATCTAAGCTATGAGTCTATTGATTGGTGCCATCCACACCCAGAGTGGAGCTTTCCATTTTCCACACCCAGAACTATAGTAAACCAATTAGTGAGTGAACTTGGTTATAACACACCCTTAATCCAAATTCACACACCCTAAATCTAGCCACCTCCAAAAAGCCCCACTCATGAGCACATGAGGTTTTATGGGGACATCTAAATACAAGCCATAACAAGACTTTTTCCTGCTATTTATTCCCAGTCAGAATTAATAACTGGTGAAATGAAAACAAAAATCTTGTTAATATCTGCCAACAAATTCACAGTCAAAAAAGACTAATAGTTTATTTAATGCAGTGAATTGCAAGCCCATAATGGTTCAAAATCATCTGGAGTCTTAAGAAATTCAACTCCTCAGGGCTTATACCCAGATATTTGGATTTTTTTTTCTCAGAATTGATTTATGCTGTCTCAGAGGGGTGACAGTCTATCTTATTCCAATACCTGCTAAGAGAATGTTTTCTTTGAATAACCTCCATCAATAACCCTTTCTCATGGTAAGCAGCTCTCCTCACCTTCCTTAGTCTATCAACTCTGCTCCTTTTATAACTAGATTTTAAATGCCTTGGACTCTGATCCCATCTATGCCAAATTTCTATTCTATTTAAATTCTGATTATTCCACTTATGGCTATTTCTCAGTGAATCAGGGGAACTCATGCTCACTATTTCTAAATCAAAAACTAGAAAGCACTTGTCGTTTTTGGTTGTTACATTGTAGATTGGTTTGTCTTGGTTTAGTTAATATATTGGTTTAGTTTAGTTTTTAGTTTAGTTTAGCTTAGAATTAGGGTTAGGCTTTTGCTTTTGGTTCTTGATTTTTGCCTTTTTGATACACACAATCTTCAGGGTTGATGAAACTATTATGAGACCTAAAGGGAATGGAAGAGTCTCGCATTTTAATACACTTTTCTGTGGCCCCTTGATAGCTAAGGAAAGCCATGAGTAGATTGAGGTATTTATGTAGGGAGTTACCCTAAGAAATGGCAGGTCTCTATCGGTGTGGAGGGGATTTGGAATAAAGCCAACACACAGACTCGCCCACAGCCATAGTTATCCATGATTACACCCCTTCTCATTCCTATCTCTGTACATCACAGCCTTTGTAATCTCTGATACCATCTGTACCACTGAAATTCTAATTCACAGAAACTACGAGGAGATTGGGGAGCAAACAGAGTGACTGGGATACTGATGGAGAAAATACTTCCTCAGATAGAATTCAAATATAGGCCCAAATTTCTGGTCTTTTTCCTATACAACACAAATGGATAATGTTCACAATCATGCTACTCTTTCATGAACTATCCAAATATTGAAAAAAAAAAAAAGAAATGTTTTCTAGAAAACTGAGAAATTAGTACTATAGATTTTTGCTTTGATTCATTATTCGTGAGATCACTTTTTCCATCCGATCACTTGGAATTTCAAAAAATGATAACAAAATGGAAAAATTGGGAGACAGTCTAATTTTTAAACTTTATTTAAAAGGCAAGACAAGTTATTTTCCAGTATATTTATCCATAGGTATATATTAACAAGGTAAAGTATTAGGTTGAAGAACAAGCTTAACCTGGGCATAGTGGCACAGGTCTATAGTAACACCACTCAGGAGGCTGAGGCAAGATTGCCATGAGTTCAAGGCCAATCTGGGCTACATAAGTGAGTTCAAACTCAGAATGCACTACATAGTGAGGCACTGTCTCAAAAAACATTTATGTGCCATCTGTTATGTTTTTAAATAGTAGCATTAATTAATAGCATTAATGCAAATTGGACTCATAACATTGGTTTGATAATTACATATATTTTGTAATTATGTGTATTAATATAAGTGTATATTGCACCATTCATGCTTATGCACTACTTAACGCATGTTTTATCTGTCTTTTATTTCTACAATATATCTATGCATGTTTCTCACTTAATAGAAAATCAGAAACTACAATGCATTCTAGTGATTTCCAATTTTTTAAATTTCCAATGACACTTTAATAGTGAGGGTCAATTTAAGGTTTTGGAGAAAATAGAATGAGATATATGCTAATCTTTTTTTCTACTAAAAAAAAGAAATTCATCTATGTCAGAAGTGAGTGATTCTGTTAGAGGGATGGTCCTGGGTCTACTCTTATTTTTAGTTAGGTGGTTGGCATTCAGGCCTTGCATGTGTTATGTGTGTGTTCTGACAGCCCTGCTCTGACTTTTTAAAATCTCAAACTGATAAAGTACTTCACTATTATCAATAAAATATTATGTGGAACATATTTCAGTTCAAGGCTTAAGCTGAAATTCTCTGGTATAAACTGAAAAAATTAGTCCCATTTTTCTCTTTCTTTGTCTTTTCTTTTTTGCCAGGACTTATTTTTTAAAATGCAAGTATGTTTACACCGATATTTGTATGTATATTTATTTTAAAAATATATACTTGTACCACTATGCTCATATATTCTGCATACAGAGAAAATAGAAATTCTAAAGCAGATCATAAAAATAAATATAAATAAAACTTTAACATATTCGTGCTCTCCACCTATGGATTATGTTGCACAGAGGTTGGCAAGTTTATTTTTCCCTCTAACTTCTAGAAAAAATAAAACAGCAACTTAAGAGTTCACCAGGGAACACAGAGTTTCTGGTCTCAAACTTTACTCACTGGTAAAGAACTTTAAAATTGTTAAAGACATTTGCATGTCAGATGCTTGTTTATGTGTACAATCTGTTAAGTGGGTATTTGGAGGATTTGGGGTTCCCTCCGGAAGATTCCGGATTAGATTGATTTTGATCTCTCCCTTTAACTCTGGAAAGAAGATAAAAATGGGTCCTTCTCTCCTTGTACTGAAGAAATAGCACAGAATTTTGGTGCCAGGGATTGAACTCATGACCTCATGCTTGCCAGACAGGAACTTGTGCCACTGAGCTATAACCCCAGCCAACAGCACAGAATTTTATTCAGTGTTCCTGATTTTCTTCTTTTGACAAGACATCACAAAACCTCTACGAGAGTCTTTACAGATGAGTCCATCTGACTTTTGATCTATTCTGTACATTGTTGTTTACATTGCTTTAGTCACTAGTGTAAATTTTACGGAAATTCCAATCAATCATGGAAAGGCTATTTTGTCATTGTTAAAGGAAATGAACAAATAATGATGCATTTACTTTTCCTTACTGGTTTTTTAAAATACTGGTTTTTTTTCTTTTTCCTGAAAAAGAAATATATGTGATTATAAAAAATTTTGAAGATGCCAAAAACAAGACTTAGCAAAATTAAAATTATCTATAATCTCATTAATTAGAGGTTATACCAAGGTATTTTTCCTATTAAAAATATTTTAAAGATTAGCACCATACTGAATTTACCATTTTATTTCACCCTTATTAAGTAATATCTAACCATAATGAATATTTTTTCATGTTATACATTTGTACATAATGATTACATTCATCATGAGGAGGTGATACATGTACAAAATGTGTACATCTTAATACTCTTTACTTTTTGTAGTGTAACGTCTTAATCATAGTCTACCACCAAATATTTTAGGAGTATCCTTAATGTTTAGATAGTTTATTAGCAGCATGCAATAATTACATCATAAGTTCACAAGCAGAGGGCGTCTATTGCAAGGACCTTTTTCACTGCCAGTTATCATAGGCCATTTTAAGTTAGAAAACTGAATAGAACACTGAATACTGTAGAAATGCACTTTGCTCAGTAATATTTGAGTTGCTGCAGTATTTGATTATCCATTTGATTGTTACAGAAAAAAATTTTTTTATTTTAAAAAGCAAAACAGAAAAAAGGATAGAAACAATACAGAATTTCAAAAAATGGTAGGAAATTAACATTAGTTAATATATTGCATATTGTCATTTTAGAAGTAGTTGTTCATGCTACAGGATTTAAGCATGAAAAAAATGATCAAAGAACCATAATATATCTTGTTATTTTTTTTTAATATTTTATTAATAATAAAAGACAAGACAGAAGAGAATCCCCCATACATGCTACGTTTCCCACTGTAAAGAGATGCTTGGGTTGCTGACCAGAGACCTGGCCAAATCTACAAAACAAAAGTTAGTTGATGTTCCCTGGTTGCTATCAATTTAGCCAGACCTCCAAAACAGCAGCTTGCTGGGGGGGGGGGGCGTGTAGTGTTTGTCCCTGATTCCAAGCCCGCGCGCCGGTGCCGCTCAGGCCGGGCAGCCCAGGCGGGCCCCGTGAGGGAGGGGCCCTCTCGTTCTCCTCCGAGGTCAGGACCCCGGAAGGCAGTCCATACTTGCTTCCTGATCTGTGCCTGCGCCGCTCGGGCAGGGCGGCCGGGTGGGCCCCGTGAGGGAGGGGCCCTCTCGTTCTCCTCTGAGGTCAGGACCCCAGAAGGCAGTCCATACTTGCTTCCTGATCTGTGCCTCTATCTTGTTATTTTTGAAATAGCTGGTCATGTCATCAGATATAACAAAATCAAACAAGATAAAACAGAATAAAACCAAACCAAACAAAACAATGAAAACAATACAGGACTTTAAAACAAGATAATAGGGAATTAACAATGGCTACCACAAAAAAATGATCAAACAATCAAACAATGAAAACACAAAGTGTTCTTTTTGATGAACTAACAGAGGTTACTAGTATAGTTATGCATGAGATATATATATATATATATACACATACACACACATATATATGTATACCTATATACATATAATCTTTTCCCTTGTCCCTTTCCCCTATCCCAGTTGTTCTTTCCCTTTGAACACTTTCTTTCCCTTTCATTATCGCAATACCTATTGTACACTTTGGATCTTATTACTCCTTCAGTTTTTTTCACACTAAGAAGACAATATGGTATTTACAAATATGAGTTTGATTTATTTCACTTCTGAGTTTGGCCTCAAGTTGCCTCCATTTACCTATGAAAGGCTCAAGATTATCCTTTTTTATAGCTGAGTAATATTCTATTGTGTAAAAATACCACATCTTTTTTATCCATTCTGTGGTTGACGGGCATCTGGGTTGTTTCCAAGGTTTAGCTATTACAATTGTATTGCTATAAATGTGGGTGCACATATATTGCTGTATCATGACATTTTCAATTTTTCTGGGAAAATATCCAGAAGGGCAATAGCTGGATTGAATGAAACTTCCAGTCCTAGCTTCTTGAGGAATCTCCACACTGACTTCCACAGTGGTTGCACCAGTCTACACTCCCACCAACAATGGAGAAATATTCTTTTTCCCCACAGCCCTGCCAACATTTGTTATTGGTTTATTTCTTAATGACAGGCATTCTTTCTGGAGTGAGATGGAATCTCAGTGTTGTTTTAATTTGCATTTCTTGAATGACCAGTGATGTTGAACATTTCTTCATGTATTTATTTGCCACTTGTATTTCTTCACCTGAGAAGTGTTTGTTCATCTCATATGCCCATTTTTGGACTGGGTCTTTGATTTTGGGGGATCTGATATTTTTCAATTCTTTATATGTTCTAGATATAAGTCCTTTGTCAGAGGGAAAGTTGGCTAAAATTCATTCCCATTCTGTCAGTTTTCTTTTCACTCTGTTGGTGATTTCTTTTGAAGTGAAAAAACTTTTTATTAAGATGAGATCCCAGCTGTTAATTGTTTGAAGCATTCCCATGCAGTTTGCATTTTGTTCATGAACTCTTTGCCTATGCCTATGTCTTCAAGATTTATACCTACCTTGTCTTCCAGTAGATTTAGTGTTTCTATTTTGATATTTGGATCTTTGATCCATTTTGACTTAATTTAGTACATGGTGATAGACATGGATCTAGTTTTAGTCTTCAGCATGTGGAAAGCCAATTTTTTGGCACCATTTATTAAAAAGGCTATCTTTCTTACAGTGAACATGTTTAACCCATTTGTCAAAAATAAGGGGGCTGAGTGTCTTTGTAGTTGTGTCTGCATCTTATAATTCTGTTCCATTGACCCTCAGGTCTGTTTTTTTTCCCCAGTACCATGCTGATTTTATCACAGTAGCTTTGTAGTATAATTTCAAGTCAGGGATTGTGACGCCTCCTGCCTTGCCTTTGTTTCCCAGGATTGCCTTTGCTATTCTAGGTCTCTTCTGTTGTCAGGTGAATTTTAGGAATGTTTTCTCTAGATCTGTGAGGTATGTTAATGGTATTTTGATCAGGATTGCATTAAATCTGTGTAACAATTTTGGGAATGTGGCTATTTTTACTATGATTCTTCCTATTCAAGAACAAAGGATACCTTTCCATTTTCTGACATCTTCTATCTCCTTTTTTAGAGTACTATAGTTTTCAATGTATAGGTCTTTTACATCCATTGTTAGGTTGATGTAGTATTTCATTTTTTTCAATGCTATTGTGAAAGGTATTATTTCCATAATTTCTCTCTTAGTGAGTTTGTTGTTTGTGTACAGGAATGCTTGTTACAGAAAAATTCCTAACTGTAATTGATGGTTGTTGCCATAATAGTATATTGCATGTATTTCTACCTCTAGTAATGGGCTTTATGTGCTAGAATTTAATACCTTTGAGCCTGGGCAAGTGCACATGCCTTTTCAAAAGAAACATGGCTTACTTATATAAAAATGATCAGTTTTGAGAGATCATTAATGCCCTTGAAGTGATTTTTGTGGGTGTGAAACAAATGGTAAGAATTTGAATTGGTCCTTCTTACTGTAGTACTGAAATTAAGTCTACTAAATTTATCAAGTCATATTCATACCCTGATTTTATATACTTGTATCTATCAATAAACATTGTGATACTTTAAAAAATACTCTTTATTTCTTCATCACATCATACATTTGCTTTTTCTAAGATAGTAACTCACTATTGAGCCCAGGCCTTGAACTCATTATGGAGCCCATTCTGGCTTCAAACTCATGGTGATGCTCCTGCCTCATTCTCCCAAGTGCTGGGATTACACGTGTGTGTCACCATGCCCAGCCATATGTTTTCTAAGCCTAATTATTAGCGAATGCAGACTATTTCATCAAGTAGATAGCATATAATCTAAACACTCAGGGTAGATACTTGAGATATTTCTAATTTTTTCAAATTTTCTGCTGTGGTAAGAATCTCTGTAAGTACATTTTATTATATCTTGAAGTACTTAGGATAGAGTCCATGAAACTCAGTTCTTTAGGGAAAAACTGGCATTATTAATATACTCTTGATAGTATTTCAAAATTGGTTGAAAACTTCCACTAATTGCAATTCTATTAATGATATGTATATAACCTAATATAACCATGAGTACTGAGTATTATCTTTAAAATGTTCTCAAGAGAGGTTGACTCTGAAAAGACACAGAATTCTTTAGTGTTATACTGTCTTATATCTTGATTTATACAGTTTGATGGTGTATATGTGTGAATAAATTCATTTAATAGTATGCTTGTTATGATTTAGATCTAAAATGTTTAGAGGTTGGGCTTTTGGAAGGTAAATGGATCACGGCTGCACTATGCTCATCTCTGGATTAATCCACTGATGATCTCATAGCTGAATGTATAATTAGTAGCGAGATCCTTCACAAACCTCTGTTTGCAGCACTCTGGGAGTTTGAGGCAGGAGGATTGTAAATTTGACTCCAACGTAGGCAATTTAACAATTTAGTAAGACTGTATGAAAACTTTAAAAAAGGGCTGGATATGTAGCTCAGTGCAGAGGTTTTGCAATCAATCTCCATTATGACACACAAAAAAGGAGGTAGGGTCTAGCTGGATGTGGGTCATGGGGTGTGACCTGGAAAGGTATATTTTCCTCTGCCATGATGTTATTGCCTTGGAGCCAGCAGACCATGAACTCAACTCTCTCAAACTGTGAGCCAAAATAAACTTTAAATGGTGGGTGTCAGGTATTTTGTTCCAGTGATGAAAATGTACATTTAAGATTTTTGATCAACCAGGCATGGTGTAAGTGGTTGTAATCCCAGTCCTCTAAGAGGCTGAGGTAGGAAGATGGAGCCCAGCCTGGGTAATTTTCCTTGAAAAGACATTGTCTCAAAAGAAAAATTTTAAAAAGGGTGTGTGTATATAGCTTAATGTGAAGGCTCTGGATTTAAAAATTTGCTTTTTTTTTTTTTTTTTTTGTGGTACTGGGGATTGAACTCACAACCTCACATCTGTCAGACAGGTGCTTAAGTCACTAAAATTTGCTTTTTGACCTATGCAGTATATATATTCTCTTTTTAAATTTTTTTATTTTAAAGAGAATAAAACAAAACAAAACAGAGCAAAGCAGATCAGAACAAAACAATGCAAGCAACACAGGATTTCAAAACAAGACAACAGGAAATCAACAGTGGCCACCATAATGTCTCTTGTTTTCTTCGAAATAGTTTTCCATATCATCATATACAATGAACTCAAACAAAACAAAATAGTATAAAACCAATCAAAACAAAGGAATGAAAGCAGTACAGGCCTTCAAAATCAGACAATAGGAAAATCAACAATGGCTACCATAATGTCTCTTGTTCTCTTCAAAGTAGCTCATACATACCTTCACACATATTGAAATCAAATAATACAAAATAGACTAAAACCAATCAAAACAAAGAATAAAAGCATTATTGGACTTCAAAACAAGATGATAGGAAATCAGCAATGGGTACTGTAATGTCTTGATTTCTTCAAAGTAGCTGTTCATACCATCACATGTAATAAAAGAAATTCTTGTGAACTCTTTAGAAGTTTTAGGCACATATAAGTCTATACATGTACATCTATCCTTTCTGTATTAGAGGGAAAAGCAAAACGAAACAAAACAAATTACAAGAAAAACAGGAAACAAAATAAATAACAGTAACAAAGAGCCCAAAACACTAACAATATAGACTTGCAAAACAAGGCGGTAGGAGCATAATGAAGGTTATTTTGCATAGTTATCTTCAGAAGAGTTACTCAGATTACCAGACATAAACATGTGAAATTGATCTAATCCTATGAATGCTGTTTTGTTCCAAGAATTAATAGAATCAATAATGCAATGATCTTAGCTATCATAAGTGCATATGTACAAATTTATATCTTTTTCTTTTCTCTTCCTTCTTTTCTCCTTTTCCTTATCTGAGTTATTTTTTCCCCTTTGACCAGTTTCTTACCCTTTCACAGTATTTATTACAAATTTTGTATCTTATTTACTCTTTCAGTGTCTTACACTAGGGAGACAATATGGTATTAATAATGTTAGTTTGATTTATTTAATTTATGAGTATGGTCTCAAGTCGCATCCATTTACCTATAAAAGCCTCAATGTGATCCTGCTTTATAGCTGAGTAGTACTCCATTGTGTAAAAATAACTTTTTTATCCATTCCTCAGTTGATGGGCGTGTAGGTTGTTTCCAAGATTTGGCTATTACAAATTGTACTGCTATAAACATGGGTGCACAGATATCTCTGTGGTATGACATTTTCAATTCTTCAAGGAATATGCCCAGAAGTGGAATAACTGGGTCAAACAGGACTTCCAGTCCCAGCTTTTTGAGGAACCTCCAGACTGATTTCCACAGTGATTACACCAGTCTACTCTCCCACCAACAGTGTAGAAGAGTTCCCTTCCCCTGCCCTCAGCCTCTCCAGCATTTGTTATTGGTAGTTTTCTTGATCCTGGCCATTCTTTCTGGAATGAGATGAAATCTCAGTGTTGTTTTAATTTGCATTTCTCTAATGACCAAAGATGCTGAACACTTTTTCACGTATTTATTTGCCATTTGTGTTTCTTCATCTGAGAAGTGTGCATTCATCTCAGATGCCCATTTTTGGATTGGGTCTTTGAATTTTGGAGGTCTGATATTTTTTAATTTGTTATATGTTTCAGATAGATGTCCTTTGTCCGAGGGACAGTTAACTAAGACTTTTTCCCAATTTGTGGGTTCGTTTTTCACTCTGTTGGAGATTTCCTTTGACATGCAAAAACTTCTTAATAAGATGAGATCCCAGTTGTGGATTCTGGGAAGTATTTCCCATGCAGTTTGATTTTGTTTATGAATTCTCTGCCTACCCCTTTGTCTTCAAGATTTCTACCTACTTGGTCTTCCAGCAGATTTAGTGTTTCTGTTTTACTATTTAAATCTTTGATCTATTTTGACTTTAGTTTAGTGCATGGTGGTAGGCATGGGTCTAGTTTTAGCTTACAGCATATGGAAAGCCAGTTTTTCCAGCATCATTTATTAAAGAGACTATCTTTCTTCCAGTCTACATGTTTGGCCCCTTTGTTAAAGATGAGGTGATTGAGTCTGTTTGTAGTTGTGACTGTATCTTCTAATCTATTCCATTGATCTTCAGGTCTGTTTTTATTCCAGTACCATGCTGATTTTATCACAGTAGCTTTGTAGTATAACTTCAAGTCAGGGATTGTGATGCCTCCTGCCTTACCTTTGTTGCCCAGAATTGCCTTTGCTATTCTAGGTCTCTTCTGGTTCCGTACGAATTTTCAGAATGATTTCTCTAGATCTGTGAGGTATGGTAATGGTATTTTGATTGAAATTGCATTAAATCTGTGTAACAATTTCAGAAGATTGGCCATTTTCACAATGTTTGTTCTTCCTATCTATGAACAAGGAATGTATTTCCATTCTCTGAGATCCTCTTCAATTTCTTTTTTCAGAGTATTGTAATTTTCACTGATAGATCTTTACTTCCTTTGTTAGATTGATTCTTAAGTATTTCAATTTTTTGGATGCCATTGTGAAGGGTGTGGCTTCTCTTATCTTCCTCTCAGTGAGTTTGTTGTTTGTGTACAGGAATGTTATTGATTTTTGAGTGTTGACTTTGTATCCAGCTACATTGCTGAATTTGGTTATTACATCTAAAAGTCTTTCAATGGCGTTTTGGGCATCTTCTATGAAGAATATCATGTCATCTGCAAATAATGATAATTTAACTTCTTCTTTTCCTATTCTTATTCCTTTTATTTCTCTCTCTTGTCTAATTGCTCTGGCTAATATTTCCAAAACTATATTGAATAGGAGTGGTGATAATGGACATCCTTGTCTTGTTTCTGATTTATTTTCTCAATCATATAGTATTTCATTTATGTTTTGCATTTGCCATTTTGATAGTGTATTTTTTTCTTTCATCTTACCAAGTGGGTTGTGATGCCCAAGGGGGAAATCAACAAATTTCTTTAATTGACTATTGGTAAATTTTTTCTAATAATTGAAATTTGCCAGTCTGGCCAATGAGTTTGCAACTGTATCCATTCTGCAGTCTGTGGGTTCCTTCCTCCCCACCACCACACTGTTTTTCTTTTTGAGACAGGACCTTGCTATGCAGCTCAGGTTGGCACTGAACTCTGTTTGTGGCCCAGGCTGGCCTCAAACTTGTAGCAATTCACCTGCTTCAGTCTCCCAAGTGCTGGGATTACAGGTGGGTATCACTATGCCCAGCCCATTGCCCCCTACTGTTAATATTAGAACAATAAGTATAAAAATAAAGGAAGTTTTGTTACTTATATGCATTAATTATATTTTGTATTTCAAATGCATCTAGGCAATTCCTCTCCACTCAATGCCAAAAGGGTGGACATCCCTGAAAGTCTTACTTGCATTGTATACATAAATCAACACAAAATCTCCCTGGCAAGTGCTACTTTTGAAAGTGGCACCCAATTATGATAGTGTATGCATATTATTCCAGACTTGGGAGTCTGAGGCAGGAGATCACCACAAGTTCGAGGCCAACTTGAAATAAATCATGAGGTCCTGTCTGAAAAGCACAAGAGCAAAAAAAAAAAAAAAAGCAGAAGTTGTAACTTACCTCTTTTCACCTGATTCATTGATTTGATGGAGTGTTTTGTAAAATTCTTCAGATAACACTTACAAAATTATTTTTAAGAGTATCAAAGTTTGAAATCCTAGGTACAATATCAAAGTCCTTAGTATCTGGAATAACACAGAGGAGTTTATTCTATAATTCAGTGGCCCCTAACCTTTTTCGGCAGCAGGAACTTGTTTCATGCAAGACAATTTTTCTGTGGATGAAGGTGGGGGTGTGAGATAGTTTTAGGAAGATTAGAGTGGATCACACTCTATTTCTATGATTATTACATTGTGTACTTAATTTCTATTATTACATTACAGTCTCATACAGAGCTTGCAACTTAGATCCCTCACGTGCACAGTTCACAGTAGGATTTCTGTTCCTATGAGAAACTCAGGCCCACTGGCCTGACAAGAGCTCAGGCATAATGCCAGCAACAGGAGCAGCTGTAACTACAGAGAAAGTTGTGCTCCCTCGACCACAGTTCACCTCCTACTATGTGACCCAGTTACTAACAGGCCATGGACCAGTACCTGTCCATTTCCTGGGGGTTGAGGACCCCTGCTGATAAGCCTGGACAACCAGACATGGTGGTGCACTCCGATAATCCTAGCACTCAGGAGGCTGAGACAAGAGGATTGCCATGAGTCCAAGGTCAGCCTGGACTACAGAGAGTCTCTGTCTCAGGACAAACAAACAAACAGATAAACAGTAAACCTAGACAAACCTGACCCTGTACTGCTAATTCAGTCTGTATCCCACCACCCCCAGGAAATCCTACAAATTTGTGAAAGTAAGCACAAGTTGGTACATAAAAACATTAACACTATATTTTCTAATCAAAAATATATTATATATTACAAATATTAATAAATTAATATGACAAATGTCATAATTATGTATTTCTAAATGTACCAATAAAAATTTTTAAAAAGAATTTGAAAACCAACTTAAGAGCCAAAGGAGAATTTAGCATTAAGAATAGGGCCATCAAGTACATATACCCTGCCCATTTCCTCCTGAAATACGTTAGCATAATCCAAATTTATAATTTACATAAACCAACATATAAGAGAAGCCTTTTTCCCTTGAGTCAGAACCATTCACAGACTGTGGGGGAAGAGAACAAGAAGCAAACCCTCTCTATAAGTCAGCACTATGCGTGGGTCACTGGGACAGCCAGATACCAGCCCCTTCCAAAAGGCAGACTGGGAAACAAGAAGAGCCACCCCTCAACCCCACCATAAGCAACAGGCTGATCCAGAGAAACACAGGCTGTGATGATAGCTATTGAGGCAAAATACAGTTTAATTCTTGTAGTTTTAGTATTTTACTGACTTCGCAGATCTAAAACCGATAGTCTGATCATCTATTCAGAGGATAACAATATGCAATGTAGCATCTATGGAGGATCTCCTTCTGAAGGTGGTAGCCATTGTTAATTGCCTATTATCTTGTTTTGAAGTCCTGTACCATTTTTATTCTTCTGTTGCATTGGATTTTATTCTGTTTTGTTTTGCTTGATTTTATTATATCTGATGGCATGCGCAGCTATTTCAAAGATAGTAAGACATATTATGGTAGCCATTTTGGATTTACTATTGTCTTGTTTTGAAGTCCTTTATTGTATTCATTGTTTTGTTTTTATTGGTTCTATTCTGTTCTGCTTTGTTTGGTTTTTACTATGTCTGAAGGTATCTGCAGCAGTTTTGAAGATGACAAGAAACATTATGGTAACCATTGTTGATTTCCTATTGTTTTGAAGTCTTGTGTCATTTACTCTGGCTTGTTTTGATTGGTTTTCTTCTGTTTTATTTTACTTGCTTTTATTCTCTTTAAAATAAAAAAAGGAGAAAATAAGTTGTAAGTGTCGGGTGCATGTTAAAAAATAAACACAAAATAAATTTTACCATTTTAACCAATCTAAATGTATTGTTCACTGGCATTAAGTATATTCACATTGTTGTGTAATAGATCTCTAAGACTTTTTCATCTTGCAAAACTGAAGCTCTATAGTCACTGAAAAACAACTCCCTGTTTTCTCCTTTCCTAGTCCCTGGCAACCACCATCCTTTCTGTCTCTATAAATCTGACTACTCTAGGTATTTCATACAAGTGAATCATATAATATTTGTTTTTTCTGTGACTGACTTGTTTCACTTAGCCTAATGTCCTCAGTGTTATCCATTTTGTAGCATGTTGTAAGGTTTTTTTTTTTTTTTTTGTACCTGGGACTGAACTCATGACCTCACACTTGCCAGGCAGGCGCTTATGCCACTGAGCTGAATCCCTGGCCCAGATATCATTCTTTTTAAAAACCAAGTGATACCCTGTTGTTGTATGTTTATTCCTTTAACTATTGAAGAACATTTGTGTTACTGCCACTTCTTAGTTGTTGTGAATAAAGCTGCAATGGACATGGTATGTGTCTTAGTTACTTTTCTCATCACTGAGACCCAACACCTGACATCTACAATTTGAAGGAGGAAAGATTTGTTCTGGTCTACAGTTCATAGAAGTCTCAGTCCATAGTCAACTGTCTCCAAGGCAGAGTGGCGTGGCTGAAGAGGAAGAGCTCATGTCATGCAGGCAGGAAACAGAAAGGGATCAAGGGAAGAAGGAGGGAGATCTACCTTTCCATACAACGTCCCCAGTGACCCATCTTCTCTGAGCAGGCTTTACCTCCCAGTATCACATTTAGCTATCAACTCATCAGGGAACTAATCCCCTGTTAAGTATCACACCCTTGTTATCCAGTCACTTCCCCAAAAGCCATTCCTATGAGTGCATGAGACTTTGGGGGTACATCTAGATACAAGCCATAACAGTACACAAATATCTTCCTGAGATCCTGCTTTCAGTTCCATTGGCTAGACATTCAAAAGGGATTGCTGGATCATATAGCAATTTTATTGGGAAATTATTTTAGGACCATCATACCATTTTTCATAGCAGCTGCTTGTTTTACGTTCCCATCAGTTATAGACAAAGGTTCCAATTTACCTACATCCTCACAACATTTTGTGTTTTGTTTGATAGTATCCATATTAACAGGTGTGAGATATTTCTGTATGGTTTAGATACGCATTTTTCTAATGATTAACGATGATGAGAGTCTTACGTTTCTTTGTCACTTGTATATGTTCTCTGGAGAAACATCTATTCAAATTCCTTTCCCAGTTTTATTATTTATTTTGTGCTTGGTACTAGGGATTGACCCAATGCTTTCTCACTGAGCTACATCCTCACCCCTTTTTAAAAACTTTCTTATTTCAAAACAAGGTCTCACTAAATTACTCAGACTGGGCTCATTTACACATAGTTGCAATCCTCCTGCCTTAGCCTCCCAGAGTGCTGGGTTACAGGTGTGCCTGCATGCCTGGCTTTTGCCCATATTTATTTATTTATTTATTTACTTATTTTTGGTGTCAGAAATCAAACTCAGGACCTCGTGCTTGCCAGGCAGGCACAGTGCCACTGAGCTACATCACCAGTCCTTCTCACTTTCAAATTGGGTTATTTTCTTTTTTGTTGTTCAGTTGTAGCTCTTCACATACTCTGTATATTTCTCTCTCATCAAATACATGATTTGAAAATATTTTCTCCCATTCTGCTTTTTTACTGTGTTCATTGCTTTCTTTGATATATGATTTTTAGATATGGTATAGTCCTATTGTCCATTCTTGCTTTTGTAGTTTGTGATTTTGGTGTCACATCTAAGAAATCACAGCCAAGTCCAAAATTGTGGTTTCCCCAATTTTCTTCTCGAAGTTTTAGATTTTTTTAGGTGTTCAGTTTGTATACTTCACTCATTTTGAATTAATTGTTATATATGGCTTAAGTTTAGTGTCCAACATCATTCTTTTGCACGCGCATATCTACTTTTCTCAGCGCTGTTTCTCAGAGAGACTGTCCTTTCCACATTGCATGGTCTTAGCATCCTTGCTGAAGATTGTGTAACTGTATACAAAAGGGTTTATTTTTGGTCTCTCTATTCTGTCCCATTCATCTATATGTCTATCTTCACACCACTATCACAGTGTTTTATAGTAGGCTATCATTTCATACCGTACTTTTTTTTTTTGCTCCATTCCCCTACCCTCCCTTCAACCTCTCCTCCCCTTCTCATATCATACTTTTGGACTATAAAGATCAAACACTCATGTTGAACAAATATATATATCTCTTTTTTTTTTCAAGTTATCTGTTTATATCTTTCCTGTTTTAAAATTAGGATTGATTTTTTGTTGTTGCTGCTGTTGTTTTTGGTGTTTGTGTGTGTGTCGTGAGTCTATTTGTCTTTTTTTGTTTTTTATTATACTATGGATTGAACCCAGGGCCCTCACACTGAGCTACAGTCCCCAGTCTGTTTGTTTGTTTTGAGATAGGGTCTTGCTAAGTCACTAAATTGCTCAGGCTGGGTTCAAATTTTTGGTCCTCCTGCCTCAGACTTCTAGAGTGCTAGGATTGAAGACATTCATCTCCATTTTTGACTAGGAATTGATATGTTTCATAAATGAACTCAAACATTTCCTTTTGTGCATAGCAGACACCCATTGGCTTCTCTGTCTAACACCTGGTTAGCAACTGCCCTCTCCTCTGTCTATTCAGTTGCAGTGAAACAGCCACAGTTTCACAGTAAATTTCTGGCTACAATTTCCACTCTACCCTCTAGTCAATCACTCCTGGTATGAGCATAAATCCAAATTAAGTCTGTGGCAGTCTTCCCCAGGGACTTTTTACAGGAAAACTTGAGTGACATTAGCTTGCCTTGTGCTCTGAGAAACAAAGGTGTGGGGTACATGGAAAGGTAAGTATGAACCAGAGAAGTAAGAGAAAATGACCTCAGCTCCTGTAATGTTCTAGTCTCTGGTTCTAGTAACTGAGGTCCAGCTAACACCCTACTCTTAGAGGATATCATCTTCAATTGGTTCAAATGGTTCACTTTTACTTGTAATAAAAAGTACTAACCCATAAATATATTTAGTCATTTAGCAAATAAATACAGAATAATATGTGCAGGTACTGCTCTAGGTGCTGGAAATTTAGGAGCCCTCAAAGATGACTCTATTCCTGCTCTTGTGGAGCTGAGCTAAAGGGTCATGGAAGTGAAAAACAGAAAAAGTACATGCTCGTGTCAGTGGGAACCAGTGCCATGGAACAAAAAAAGCAAGAGCCAGAACAGAGGCATCTCTGACCTGGACATCTGAAGCAAGTGAGGAAGAGACCCCTGAAGTTGAGGGAACAGCAAAACAAAGGCCAGGGCATGGGAGTTGAAGCCACAAAGTCCAATGCAGTTGGAGTGGAAAAGGAAAAGAGCAGAGGTTGGAGAGGTGGCCCTAGGGTGCGGAGGCACTGGGAAGCCTTTGCTTTCAGCTTAGAGTATAATGGAAGTCACTGAAAGGGCGTGATCGAGAAGAGGGAGAGTCAGCTTGTGGTGAAAGGATCACTCTGTCCAATTGTCTTTGTCATGGATGTTGAAATGCTTTTCAGGTCTGCTTTTATCTAATTTAGGAAGATGATGGTTTTTGCTTTACACAAACGAGACCCTTCTGTGCCTGTGCAGGTCTGAGGAATCACCAAGTCTTGTCCTGCTATTGTGCAACTCAAACCTGTGTAACAGTTTCACTTTTTGTATGTTCAAACCATGATACTTCCTTTTATGATCTCTTTCTTTATGCTTAGAATGTCCTTCTCTATGAATATCACTTATATTTTTATTAGTACATGTTTGTGTCCCTTGTTTTTCAAATAAAAATTTATGTAATTTATGGTTATGGAAATTTTGAAGCCAAAGTGCTGGAAATAATGATTATTTTATTGTTATTTTCATATAACCAAGTTTTCAAAATATTATTGGTTGAATAATCTTTCCTTTCATCATTATGATATTTCTATCAAATACTGTACATGAAGAGAGATAAACAGATTTTTAGGCTATATTGCATTCTATTGTACTAATTCTTTTGATATTTGTGTCAATTCCACAAAGCTTTAAAACTAAGGGCTAGGGCTTTAAATGAACCTCGTGCTGTATTTTAACAAAAAGTAAAGCAAGAAAAGTCTGAGCTGGTCATGGTGGCACCGCAGGATGCTGAGGTAGGAAGAGCACAAGTTTGAGCACAGCCTGAGTAATAGTATGTTTTCTAACAAGTGACAAAATCTGTTTTTTCATTTATTTCAGTCTTACATTTCCTAATTAAATTTTGGTAATATAGATCCTGTATGTTCTAGGATGTTCTATGCTTTTCTACTGCTACTATGGACATAAATTTTTTCATGTTTTAAATTACTAGTCAATAATTGTTTGTCTATTAGAAAACTAAGCATCACTCTGGATATTTTATTCACTCTCAATTTGGAGGATTGCTAATTCTTTAAATGTATTCATTAAACACTTCCTAGTAATAAAAGTTTTGATAAGAAAGGTTTCAGCATTTCATTTAGTTATTTTTTTCATAGTTCTAAAACACTAGCAATTGAAATTTTTCCTTGAGAAGTCTAAAGTTCTTATTTAAAATTTACTTTCTGAAACTAAGAGCGTAGTTCAGAGGTAGAGTATGTGCTTGGCATGCCTGAAGCCGTAAATTCAATCCCCAGCACCAAAAACAACCGACCTGTTCTCAAAACATAATTTTTTTCTCTGCTAAGTGGATTTACCAGGTATCTAGGTGAGATTCTCATTCTAAGGTCTCTTTTTCTCAATTTAAATTATTAAGACTTATTTGATAATTTTTAATAATTTATAACTGCAACAAATGCATGAGTACATCTCCTTGTAAACATTAAATATTATAAATAAAGCTGAAGCTCCTGCTTGTCCTTATTCCTTATCCTACCCACCCTCCAAAGGAATCAGTTTACTATGTATTTCAGTGCATTTACTTTCATAAAAGATAGAGGACTGGTCAAATTTAGTTTTATTTTCTGCTTTTTTGATACATAAATATTGCCAAACTATGCACAATTCTCTGCAAGTTGTTTTTGTTGTTCAACTAGATGACAGACAGTTATCCATCTGAGTACTTATTAGTGTCCATTAGAATTTCCTTTTTCTTGTTCTTTCAATTCTACAATATTACTTATAATAATACTTAAGTTATTAGTCTTTTTCCATTAATGGATATTTAGGTTGCTTTCCAGATTTAGTGACCATATACATTATTGCAGGGTTCATTTGTGTACTTGCTTCCTAAGATCGATGGTAATTGGTGAAACAGACATTTTGATTATTCATTGAGTTCCTAGCCTACTTTCAAAGCCTTGGGTTCTGGGCGTTTATTCTTTTTTGCACTTTCAAGTAGTAAAGCAATGCTGAGCCCTGGAGTAGGACTCCCAGACTTGAACTGGTTAAGCCGCAGATCTGGCAGTTGTTTTCTTTACTGGGAAGGGTGATTCCTGGAAACATCAGGCAAGTAAGCTGCTGCTGTTTGTTTTTGACCCTGTGCCGTTTGACTTGGAACATTTCTCAAGTCTCTCAGTTCCTGTACATCTAAATGAATGACTGTTTCTGGATACAGGTTGGTTGGTGGTTTTCAAAACCTGGACATAAGCCTCTGTTTTTGGAGGACTCAGTTCTGTGTACTTGCTTAAACCATACAAGGGAGCCTTATGTAAGAAACTGTTCATTACTCATCTCAAATGGGCCATGGGAGAGAAGCAATTTCACCCCAACCCACCAGTTATTACCAGAAAACTCGAGTCTAAGATGAAGTTAGTGAGAGAAACTTTAGACCTACTCATTTTTCATAGTTTAAATTCTTGTGTCAAATAGCTCTGTAACACAAATCATCCTAAAATGTCCCTCACCTCCCTTGGAGGAGCTTTCTTTTGTTCCTTTCTGTGTCCAGTGCTATGTGTATTATTGCACACCTACCATGCAAAGCATAGAGCAACCTACGTGCCTGGGCTTATGAGATGCATTGATGGAAAAGAAATATTTTAAAGTATCTTTGTCTAATACAAAGTAAATTTCAACTAAACTAAAACTTACACTTTGAAATGAGATAGTTCTAGGTTCAAATCCCAGGCTTGTTTGCTTTTAATGAGCAAACACAACACTAAAACCTCAAGTCAGTTAATTATTCAAGACTGTGTTCAAATCTGTAGGATGGTACTATGGTTTGAATATACCCTCATCACAAAGTTCATCTGTCTGATACTTAATCCCCAATGCAACAGTTTTGACAGGTATGATCTTTAAAAAGTGAGTAGGTCATGAGGACTCTGCCCTAATGAATAAATTAATGCCATTATCAAGAGAGTGGGCTGGTTATCATGGGGTAGATTACTGATAAAAGATGAATTCCACCTCTTCTCCCCCCCACCCCACTGCTCCAATGTGCTTACGCTCTTGTTGTTAAATGATACAGCAAGAACACCTTTGCTAGATGTACTCTCTCTAACCTTGAACTTCCCAGCATACAAAACTGTAAATATTAATTAATCACAGCCAGGTGGTGCATGCCAGTAATCCCAGCACTTTGGGAGGCTGAGGCAGGAGAATCACAGGAGGATTCCAAGTTTGAACCAACCATGGCAGCTTAGTGACTTAGTGAGGCTCTGTTTCAGATAATTAAAAAAGGCTGGATATGTAGTGAGTGCAAAAGCCCTAAGGTCAGCCCCTAGTACTGAGAAAAAAAATCCTATTTTTTTTAATAAACTATCCAGTGTCAGGGATTTTGTTATAACACAAGATGGGCTAAGAAATTTAGTATGAGGAAGTAGGACTGTTGGTACAACTACCTAAAATGTGGACACATGTTTGAAGCTGGACAATGGGCAGAGGCTGGGAAGAATTTGAAAAGGCTAGAAAAAGTGCATATTTCCATAAAAAGAGTATTAAGAGTAATTCTAGGGAAGGTTCAGACAAAGAGAAAAATTGTAGGAAATGTCTGAAACTCCGCAGCGCTTACTTAGATGGCCATGATCAAAATGTTGGTAGGAGCCTATAATCTCACAGCACCCAGGAGGTGGAGGCAGGAGGATCACTGTGAGTTTGAGGAAAACTTGGGCTACATAGTAAGTTCAAGTCCAGCCTGATTACATAGCAAGACCTTATCTCAAAAACCAAGAACAAAACATAACAGAAAAAAACATTGGTAAAAAGATAGATTATAAAGGCAATTCTGAAGAGGTCTCAGGTATGAATAAGGAACAAGGGGTAAAAGCCGTACTTATTATGCAATTACAAAGAATCTGACAGGGCTACGTCTATGTCCTAGGGCTTTAGAGAAGGTGCAGTTTTAAGGCAATGGGGTAGGATACTCAGCAGAAGAAACATCTAAGCTGCAAAACATTAGACAAATTGTACACCAACACATACCTCACACAGGCTATCACGAGTGTGTAACAATATCAGTGGTGGGTATTATTCTTACCACAAGAATTTAGTATAAAGTTCCACTAAGTAAAATATTTGTCTTTGCATTGCTTTAGGAAAACTTCCCATATGATTCTTGTAAGATTCTATGAGAGCTTGATTCCCAAGGAATTATCCAGTTAGATTTTTCATACTTCGAGGATTAATGCAAGAAAATGGATCAGAGATTTTAGCTTGTAATTACAACCCTTGAGAGTCATTGTCTCATCCAGAGCCTTTGGCAACATTTCAAAGGGGCTGCCCTCCATGCAGGAACAAAATAAAGATGATCCTACAAACTGATGTGACTGTCAGAGAAGCTAATGCCTCAGATTCTTAACGTCCTCAACTGTAGAGGGAAGGGATGAGGCTAGGTGAGGCTAAGGAGTTCTTTAGCTATCAAATGTTTGTTTTCAGTTGTTAAGTTTTGAGACTGGTTCCTTCTGGATACCTCAGCAGCCAAGAGATTTGAGGAGGTCTGGAGAAGATTACCCCCTCTCCACCACTGTGAAGTTAGAGAAGAGGGCCACTTTTCCCCTGGAGTTCAGTGTGCATTATTTTGCTGATCTTTATGATGCTTAAAAGGTTCCTCAGCAGCCTACTCTCACTTTTTACTAAGCCTCAGGCCTACACTACAGCCCCAGGTCACAACTCAGTGCACCAATGTATAGAAACCCCTCCACCTGGGGTCTCATCTAAACAGATATAAGGGTCAGCTTTAGTGCTGGGAGGTTACTTCTGGGACTAATATTTTAGCCAGCAGATATGCATACTGCAGGTGACCATCAACTGTCCTCATTGCCCTGGCAAGCCTGGCCTTGTTTCAGTACTGAGTACTTTAGGTCTTGGGCAAATCCTCAGTTCTAGAAAAACTGAGATGGTGGATCAACTGGGTGCAAATGTGTATACTAAGAACCTGGAAAAGACTTTGAGAATCCAGGGAGAACAAAATGAAGGTTCCTGCTTCCGGGAAGCCACCAGTCAGAAGAGAAAGTTCGAGATTGTGCAGAGGAATAAATATCAACAAATCTTAAAACAAACAAACAAAACAAAACACACACACAAAAAAACTACAATCCTTGAAGGAAAAGTCTTACCTGTTAACTTTCTAAAACAGTCTGTCCCTCTTTTGTCATTCATTTGAAAAATATTTACTAAGCACCTATTATGAAAACTTCTAGAAAGATGACAGAGAGGTGAGCAGCAAAAAAAGAGCCACTCGAAGGGTTGGTGTCTAGATTCTGAAGTATAGCAAAGTGAGGAAAAAGAAGGACGAAAATAGGTCTCTGGGACCCAGCAAGGATCTGAAGTGAGAATTAAAGCCCATGAAAAGAGCAAAGAGAAAGCCTTCAACAAAGAGGGAGGAGGTGGCAGGCAGCATTTTCACCCTAAGCGCAGACTCACCGTGTGGGAGGAATGGCTCAAATCTGCAGACACACGGGGACGGCTGGAGACCTCAGAGGCATCCATGGAGAAATGCACCAGTGGAGTGGAGCAGTGGACACAGCAGACTGCAGTTACTGGTGAGTTATTCAGATTCAGACATCCACCAGGAGAGGGTGACTGGCCAGTAGCCATCTTGGAGGATGGCCAAATAAGCTTGGAACTCAGAACAGGTGGAGCTAACTCCATCTAGAAGTTCCAAGTGTCATGAGGAGTCTTTCAAGTTCAAGTTGGCTGGAGGTCAGGGAGCCACTTCAAGATGTCAGGAGGCACAAAGAGAGTAATAGGCTGAACAAATCGGATCCAGTCTCACACTCAGAAACCAGCCCAAACTTCAGTGGAACTGAAGGTTCAGGCTTCCTGGTATGATCCACTACCCCACCATAAAGCTATTGATTGCTAGGATCAATCAACTCAAATCTAGAATCTGCATGCACACACTGTCTACCAGTAACAGCAGAGACATGCATTTAATTTAATTTTTTCTTTCTTTTCCTGTTTTTGTTTTTATTTTGTTTTTTCTTGTTTGGTCTTATTTTTATATGAGTGTCAACATGGTTTTTAGTTTTTTGTTGCTGTTCTGCACTCTTCTTGTTTTTTATTTCTGCCTTCTCTCTCCTAGGTATGCAGTTCCTAGGAAACTTCTTCACCAGTTTTCCAAAGTTCATGAAACCTTCCTTTATCCTCCAACCTTGTTTCTAATATCTTGTTCTATTTCTCTAATTTTCCCCCTATCCAGGTGTGGTGGCACATGCTTGTAATCCTAATTCTGGAGGCTGAGGCAGGAGTATCATTGCGAGTTCAAGACCAGCTGGCCTACAAAATGAGTTTGAGGCCAGCCTAAATTGTGTAATGAGATTCTGTCTCAAAAAGACAAAAAAAAAATTCCCCCAACTCCTTTTAAACTTTCTCCCCTGAGGGTAAAATCATCATTCTCAGGGCTTATTTACTATGTAAATTTACTGGTTCATTTTAGATTTTGTTATATAACCACAAATCTAGTTCATATGGCTAAAGGTGGCAAATTAACAGTTACCACAGTTTGCCATTTTCCAAACTGTGTTGATTTTAAGTGCTGGTCCCATTACTTTAGCCAACGTGACATAATTGTTCTAATCAGTTGTTATCCTGGTATACCAAGACAGAGATTGCTTAAGGATTAAACAATACTATACACCAGAGTGCCAAAGAACCAGGGGCTAGGCCAAATAGGCACTAACTTCTTACTCTGCAAAAATAGAAGAAGTAGGATCTTGCAGCAGACTCAAAATCCAGCTACACCTGGAAGATGACTCGAAGAAGTAGTCACTTCCTAAGGGTTCTAAATACTAGCAACAAAGTTATCCAACATAAACAATTTACAAGCATCAACCTAGGAATTAAACTAAAACAAAAAAATAGAAAATCGGAACACACTTGACCATGATGGAACCCCAGACTTCTATCTCAACACAGGCAAACCCAGGGGGCAATGAAAAGGAACAGTTCAAAAGACACTCACCTGGATTCTCTGAAGTGGTAGCAGCAGAGTTAACAAAGCAGATGAATGAGACTTTAAAAAATCAAATTGGATTCCAGGGTCCTGACCTCGGAGGAGAACGAGAGGGCCCCTCGTGGGGCCCGGCCCGGGCCGCCCGGCCTGAGCGGCGCAGGCACAGATCAGGACGCAAGTATGGACTGCCTTCTGGGGTCCTGACCTCGGAGGAGAACGAGAGGGCCCCTCGCGGGGCCCGGCCTGAGCGGCACCGGCGTGTGGGCTTGGAATCAGGGACAAACACTCCCCCCCCGCCCCCCGTCAGCAAGCTGCTGTTTCAGAGGTCTGGCTAAATTGATAGCAACCAGGGAACATCAACTAACTTTTGTTTTGTAGATTTGGCCAGGCCTCTGGTCAACAACCCAAGCATCTCTTTACAGTGGGAAACATAGCAAGTATGGGGGATTCTCTTCTGTCTTGTCTTTTATTATTAATAAAATATAAAAAAAAATCAAATTGGAAATAAATTCTCAGAAAACTACAGAGATTGTGAACATAATGAAAGAAATGCTTAGTGACTCTAGACCATATATAGATAAGCAGAGGAGCTTCAAAAATGATGGAAACCATGAATACCCAACATAGGTAAGAAATGGAACCCATGAAACAGTTTCAAATAGATATCCAGGAAATTAAAAATTCCATTGAAACTGTATGCAACAGGGGATTTAGTTTAGCAGCATAAGCACCTGCCTGGCAAGTGTGAGATTGTGCATTTGATTCCCAGTACCAAAAAAAAAAAAAAAAAAAAAAAGTATGCAGCAGAATGATGCAATGTGAGGACAAAAATCTCAGACTTCTCAGCACAAACCATTAAGTCAAGAAGAGCTTGTAGTGAAGTATTTCAAGCCCTGAAAGAAAACAGCTTCCAACCCAGATTGATGTACCCTACAAAACTAGCTTTCAAAATTAATGGAGAAATGAGATACTTCCATGACAAAGAACAGCTGAAGGAATTCATGATCACCAAGCCAACCCTACAAAGAATACTGAAGTACATTCTAAAGAGAGATAAAAAAGATCTCAGTCCAGGAACAGCAACAGAAGGGTATCACTGAGTGGCATAGACAATTGAATGGAGAGGAAATGTAGGCAGCCAATGGCAGGAAAATAGCATGGCAGAGATGAGGCAGTGCATACTGGCCATAACTATTAGTGCAGATGGCCTCAACTCACCAATAAAAAGAAACACAGGCAGAGCAGATTAGGAGACAGGATCCATCAATAGGCTTTATACAAGCAACACATTAAATTTGAAAGGAGGTTCATAGATTGAAAATCAAAGGAGAGAGAACAATGTTCTATGTGACAGGGAACCAGAAAGAAGTGGGGATAGCTTGCCTGTTAACTGCAGAAAGGACAAGAAAGACATGGCATTTTTATACAATGGAAAGCTACTCATCTATAAAGAAAGATAACCTCAAGGCTCTTGTAGGTAAATGGATACAATTTGAGATCATGCTCAAGGATGAAATGATTCAGAGTCACATGGGTGAACATTGTGTTGTTTCCCTAGAACAAAAAACTAAAGGAGTTAGTGGGATCCAAAATGCACAATACATATTGTGAAAGTGAAAGGGGGAGGAAATGTCTAAAAAGGAAAGGCAGTGGCCATTGTAAATCTATTATCATGATTTGAATCCCGTATTGATTTCATTGTTCTGTTTGGTTTGGTTTTATTCTGTTTTAGTTTGTCTAATTTTATTATATTTGATGGCACAGATAGTTATTTCAAAGATAACAAAATATATTATGGTAGCCATTATTGATTTCCTATTATCTTGTTTTGAAGCCCTGTATTGCTTTCATTATTTTGTTTTAAGTGATTTTATTGTATTTTGATTTGTTTGATTGTATTATAACTGATGATATAGGCAACTACTTAGAAGATAACAAGAGGCATTGTGGTAACCACTGTTGTACTATTGTTTTGAAATCCTGTATTGCTTCCATTGTTTTGTTTTTATTGGCTTTATTCTGTACTATTTTGTTTGATTTTATTATGCCTGATGGTATGGACAGTTATTTTGAAGATAACAAGCGGCATTATGGTAGCCATTATTGATTTCCTTCTATCTTTATTTGAAGTCATGTACCATACTCATTGTTTTGTTTTGATTGACTCTATTCTGTTTTATTTTGTTTGGTTTTATCTTTTCAAAATAAAAAAATCTCTTATGTAGAAGATAGGACTATAGTTAAAAATATTGAAAAAAATTCTTAAAAATAGCAAGCGACAATGAAAAATAAATTATAAGACTGCTAGATAATAATAACAGTAACATAAGAGTGATTGGAGCAAATGAAAAAAGCATGAGATAGTGCAAATAAAAATACAAAACCTGTTCACAACTAAAGAAAGAATGATCAACTACTTAACATCTGTGTTACAAAGGACAGTAAATGTTCAATTCAGAAATAGATAGTTTCTCTTAAGATGAGTGAACTGTTTTGATTTATTTGGTTGACAGTATTTTGTCATTATACTCTTTGAGGAAACATAGGCTTCTATTTCTATTCATACTCAAAAGTAGTGGGATTCTTACTCAGTGTCAGACTTTGAAAACAAAATGTACATCACTGATTTTGTGGGGCTAGACCAGGGCCAAGTAGAAGCAGGAAAAAGGTATTAAACAGAAAACCCACCAAGAAAATTTGGAGGGTTATAATTTTGCATGGGCTATGCATGTTGATATTTATTTATTTATTTATTTATTTATTTATTTAATTTGTGGCACCAGGGATTGAACTCACAACCTCATGCCTGCCAGACAGGTGCTTAAGCTGCTGAGCCAAACACCTGGCCCTAGTTTTTCATGCAGGGTCACACTATGTCGCTCAGGCCAGCCTTGCACTCGAGTTGTAGCCCAAGCCGGCCTCGAACTCACAATGCTCCTCCTACCTCAGCCTCTCGAATGCTGGTATTAAAGGCACATGCCACCACACCTGGCACATGTTGATATTTATTGATTTATTGATCTTATGTACTGTTCATTTTATGTCTGTTAAACCTCAGAAAATCTAGTAAAAATCAATTTTAAAAAGTGAAAAAAAAAAAAAACCTGTTCACAGATGTCATAGCAGAAAACTTCCCAAGCAGGGAAAAGGATTTGATATATACATAAGTGAAGCATACAGAACTCCAATTAGCCATGATCGAAAATAAAATCTATTTCAAGACATATAATAGTCAAGATTTCAGAAATACAACACAAGAATAGAATATTAAAAGTTGTTAGATAAAAGTAATGAATCACCTATAAAGGAAAGCCCATCAGAATCACAGCAGACTTTGGAACATGAATCTTCAAGTCACAAAGAACTTGGAATGAAGTATTTCAATCCATGAAACAAAACAACCTCTAACTCAGATTGATGGATCCTGCACAACTATATGATTTCAAAATTGATGGAGAACTAAGATATTTCTATGACAAAGAACACCTGAGGAACTTCATGAACACCAAACCAACTCTACAGAATGTTCTGAAGGACATTCTAAAATGAAATAACAGTAACTACAACTCGATGGACTTCAAGAGGATGAATTCAGGCATGGCAAGCAATTAAACAGAGTGAAAAGAAAGGGAACCAACAACAGGAAAACAACGTGACAAGAATAAATTAATGTGTATCAGTTATAACCATCATTGTTTGCTTATTTGTTTTTGAGACAAAGTCTTACTATGTAGTTCAGGCAGGTGATCCTCCTGCCTCAAACTCCTGATTATAGGCATCCACCACCATGCCCAACTACAACCATCAATATTAATGGTCTCAATTCATCAAGTAAAAGAAACAAACTGGCAGAATGGATCAAGAAGCAACATTAAACAATATGCTGCATATAAGAAACATGGTTAGGACATCAGCAGGCCCTGACAGGGGTGCACATACTAACTCAGGTGGGACCAGAGTAGTAGAAATGTTTGAAGCAGCAGTCAGAATATGAGCCAGCAATTGGTAAGTTAGGTGAACCAGCATTGTGCTTCAGCACACATAGATGTGTAATAGAAGCAGTTGGTTGGGGTTGCCATTTTATGTCAAAAAGTTTGGGGAGAACTCCACCAACAGAAGACCAGTCTCAGTCCCCACATGCAGAGACCAAAATCAGCTCCATATCTGGCACAAACCCCATTGCAACCTTGGCCGAAGTACACAACACATTTCTGGGATCTGACTTGTACCTATCACAGAACTGTAGACAGAGGAATTTTGCTACTTTTATGTTTCTCTGTTCAACTGGTTTTCCTTTTGCTGTCCATTTGGGGTGTTTTGTTTCATTTTGTTTTGTTTTGTCTTCTTTTGTTTTTTGTGGTTATTTTTATTTTATTCTTTTTTTTTAACTTTTCTCATTCTTTCACAATTTAGATTTCTTACTGTTCTTTTTGTTTTCTTCTACTTATCTTCTTTCTTTCTTCAACTATCTCATTTGATATTATAGTACTTTCATGTAAATAAACATTGTCTCTTCTCTTTATGTTTCACTTTGGTATTCCTTTGCTTCCTTTTCAATTGTTTCCCGACTGTGTCCTCCAGTTTCCCAAAACTTGAGTGATCAACTCTTTTCCTCCAGGCTTACTGCTAATATATTTTACTTCATTTATCCCTCTATCTTGTCCCCTATCCTTCTTAATCACCCAGACCCACAACAGTGTAAAAATTGCTTCACTGAAGGGAAAATTCTTGCATATAAGTTCCTGGTATATGTTGGATTTTCATATGTAACTAGAATTTGCTCCTATGGTTAAAGTTTGTCAGTGGCAAGGCTGTGCTTGAGACTATTGTTATTGCTAACTATACTACTTTAGCCAAAATGTCATGCCTGTTATAATCAGTTTTTCTTCATTGTATGACAACTGTGATTGTATGGGATCATAACTACCACTGTAGTCCACTACCAAAGGATTGGGTGATGAGTGAAATAGATAGCAACTTCTCATCCTTAATACATTGGAAAAGTAGAACCACCTACATCTAGAAGATATCCCTGAGGAACAGACATTCCTAGGGAAGACTCAATACTAGGGTGAAAGCTACCTACCATAAGAAATCTATAAGCATTAACACAGAAAATGAAATAAAATAAAAAATAGAAAATAGAACATGATAAGACACAGAAGCAAAATGCAACCCAAGACCTCAAGCCCACCTAGGACAAGTCTAGAGCACAATGAGATAGAGGAAATTGAAAGCCAACCTGAACAATATAAGATGAAAAGATTCTGGCAAACATTAAGCAGCAAATCATCAAGAAGACTTTCCACCATAATTAAGTAGGATTTGTCCCATGGATGCAAGGGGTTCAACATATTTTAGAGTGAATGCTTTCACTCTAAAATCAGGAACAAGAGAAGGATAACCACTGTCACCACTTTTATTCAATATTGTTCTGGAAACAGGCAGAGCAATTAGACAAGAGAAAGAAATAAAAGGAATACATATAGGAAAGGAAGAAGTTAAATTACCATTAACTGCAGATGACATGATACTCTCCATAGAAGACTCCAAAAACTCCACCAAAAGACTTTTAGGCTTACTGTCCAAATTCAGTAGTGTAACTGCATACACAGTCAACACTCAAAAATCAAGAGCCTTCCTGTACACAAATAACAAAGTCACTGAAAGAAAAAATTAGGGGAATAACGCCTTTCAAAATAACATTCAAAAACTGAAATACCTAGGAATCAATCTAATGAAGGAAGTAAAAGACCTCTACATTTAAAACTAAAGTACTCCAAAAAAACAGATTGAAGGGGATATTAGAAAATGGAGAGATATCCCTTGCTCTTAGGTTGGAAGAATCAATACAGTGAAAATGACTATACTTCCAAAATTGTTACACAGATTTAATACAATCTCAATCAAAATGCTGACAGCATATCTCACAAAATTAGAGAAAACAATCCTGAAATTCATATGGAACCAGAAGAGGACCAGAATAACAAAGGCGATTCTGGGCAACAAAGGCACAGCAGGGGTCACCACGAACCCAAACTTGAAATTATACTACAAAGCTACTATGATAAAAAGAAAAATCACTTTGGTACTGCCAGATTAATTAGTGTGCCACTCTTAATCTTGGTCTCAGGCAAAATCTCCATAAATAAGCAAAATGCAGACAAATTTTCTGCCAAACCATAACATATTGTCTAGAGTCCAACAGCCAATGCTCTCCTTCTTCCCAGCAGAAATCTCCCAATCCTGGTCTTTATTAGCTTTCTAGTCTTTTGAGCTCTGACCAGTATCTTCCATACAGTATAGCCTATGGTGTTCCAACTCAACTTTTTTCAGCTGGCCTCTCTGAACCTTTCCAAACTCTCTCTATAAACCATTTTCAAAGGTTTCTGAGCCACATGTTCAGGTATAGTCAGCAATGACTGGCTCTTGGAACCAAATTCTGTTAGTTACTTTTCTCCTTGCTGAGCCAAAATACTCAACACCTATAATTTAAAGGAGGCAAGGTTTATTTAGCTCACAGTTTTTAGAGGTTTCATTCCATAATTGGTTGGCTCCAAGGCAGAGTGGCATATGGCAGAGGGGCAGTAGTTCATGGTGATGGAAAACAGCAGAAGCAGCAATGAGAGAAAGAGAAATAGAGAAACACACACATGTGCATGCATACACACACACACACACACACACAGAGAGAGAGAGAGAGAGAGAGAGAGAGAGAGAGACCTTTTTCCATCCCTTATATTGTATTCAGTCTATAGGAATTAAGGTGGTTCCAGTCCAATCAATGAACTGATCCAGCAATCACCCACTGTTGATCCCAGAACCCTTAATCCCAACTTTGTGCTATGAATCAATCACACACTTCAGATTTGTCCACCTCTGAAAAACACTCTATGAGCATATGAAGTTTGGGGGGACATCTGGGCACAAACCATAACATCTGGAAATTTAAAATGTTCTGTCACACTCAAAAAGTTTTGGATTTCAGAACATTTTGGATTCTGGTATTAGGAAAGCGCAACCTGTGTAATCATGTAATCAGCATCACAATCACTGAGGAAAACAGTTCTGTCATCCCAAAGAGTTTCTCTGTGTTCCTTTTTCATCACAATTGCTCTCCACCTCCAGCCAAACCATGAAGCTGCTTTTGGTCCCAATTGTTTTGTCTTTTCCAGAGTGTTATATAAATGGAAATATATAATACCTAACAGAAAACTCATCATTTTTAAAGGCTGATAGATATTTGGCATTTAATAAATTCCTAACTGCATTTGGATCTGAATCAAGTTAGACTTTTTAACTTGAATCAAGTTAGAATTTTTTTTTTTATCCTGAACCAGATGGTGTATTTCCTGTTGGCCTATAGGAAAGGTATACTATTTTTGGAATGCCTCCTGATGTAGTTCCTTTATGGATAAGTAGGTCTTTCTCAAATACTGTCTTTTGTCTGTCAGTAATCCCCCACCTGGAGACTAGAGTTGGCAAGGAGGGGGATGTGACATAGTGAAGTTTCAGGTATTCAGGAAGGAGAAAGAAAGATTCACCTCCCACCCGAATGGACAGTGAAAGAGGGGAACCTCACATGAGGCCAGAAGTGAATGCTATGATTGCCCATCTGTACATTTTGGGGAAACTCTGAGGAAATGTGAAGAGGAATGCCCAAGACAGAGGCATTTAGTATGTTTGTTTTTTCCAGTTTGTGCTTGAACTCTGGGAGGAGATCATACCAGTCCTGCAAGAGGTCTGTTTCTGAGGAATCTGGGGTCACAGGGACCATCTCAGTTCCCATAAAATATGGAGAGAGTTCAGATGTTTCCTCTTAAGGCAAGAGAGAGAAAGTAACTGACTGGAGAGTGTGCCACTATGTGTGCCACAGAGACCATGCAGAGAATGATTTAATACTAGCCAGAAACCTTAAGAACCAGGGCACTAGGCCTTGCCTCTAAGCCCAGGAAAGAAGTCAGATGTTGTAGCATCTGTGTGGCTAACTTAGCTTCAAGGATCAGTGGGAAAAACAGTCCTAGATTAACTGGGCAATAGAAGAAGACATGGGCTGGGGGAGGACTGACTAGAGCACTCAGAACTTTCTGGATCCCAGAATCCCTTTACTCCAGTTTCATGATGATTCAGGTAGTTAATATGTCCTTCTCCCCCAGTACCATTTTGTGGTAGGAGCAGAGAGAGTCATGAAAAGAAGAAGACTGAGCATTTGATTTCTATTGTTATTTATTTATTTACGGACAGGGTCTCACTGTGTAGCCCAGGCTGGCCTCCAACTTGCAGTGATCCTCTTCCCTCAGCCTCCTGAGTGCTGGAATTAGAGGTGTGTGCAGCAGGTTAAGATAACTGAGTGTCTGAGAGTTCAGGAGGAAATGAGACCAATGGGAGATACAGAGTAGGAACCTTGTTTTCCCAACTTGCCTAAGTACAATGTGTGTGAAATTCCCCTTGTGACTATGTAGGTGCTTTATCTCAACTTCTGATCCTCTTGATAGTGGCTCCTAAAATCACAGCTTTAAAAATCTTGGTATCACAACTTCAGTGGGTGCTAGGTATTGTAATAAACCGGGCAGTGCTTGTACACCTCTTCAAATGATGATCTCGAAATTTTTGTAATGCAGATAGGCCCTTCATAAGCCATTTTTAACTTCAGGATTGCACTTTCATATTTCTTCAAATGAGTACCTCTCTTTTTGGATACATGTAAAAATACATTATGTTATCAGATGTATTTATACCTATCCATGAGCCTTTTATATTAGTGGAAGCATAAAAAATCATTACAAATAGGAGGAACAAAGCCCTTTACTTGAAAGCAAATAAGTTTTAAATGTTAGGGCAGGTTACAATAACATAGTGATAAAGTAACTAGTAGGAGTTTTTATTTAAACTAGCTTTAAGCAGGAGAAACTACAGTAGCAATTGCATTTCCCATATGTAACTAGGTAGAAAAATATGAGACCTGAGAAGACCAGAAAGCAACTATTTTGTAGGCATTTATTGAGACTGAATGTTGGAACATGAACACAACTCTGAAGTATGTCATTATTTTTGTATATCCTTTTATCACTCAGAAACAAGGAGATCAACCCAGGAAAAAGGTGATATAGTTGGCATTTTAAAATGCATTGAGAAACTTTAAATTATGAGAGCTATTTATAAAGTCAGTATTTGTATTTGGATTATTGACTCAATCAAAGTCCACTAATCCATTCCAACTCATTGATGCTGTTGCCATTTATAAACTAACTAGATTAATATAACCTGATACTATTCCGCAGCTTAACGCATATGAGATGAGACTTGGGTCAAGATTGAAATACAGATCATTCAAAACAAAGGTCACCCAAGCCAGACTATACATTTGACAAATTATAAATTGAATCCAAATTGTCATCACCAAGGACATATCTTTGATATTCATCTACGAAAACAAATTCTTATTAACGAAGTACAAGAATGCCCAGGAAAAAAAAGAAGAATGTCCAGGAATATAAAATGTCCATTGACCTGGTAAAGTTCTGCTTCTTAAAACTCTTAGAGAATTTTTCTCTCAATCATACCACTAGATTCTGTAATTGGGAGAAACATCATCAGACATAAAGGCTTAACAATTGTCTTTGTCTAAGTAACTGTTTACTTCTCCCAGTCTCAAATTCCCCTTCCTCTGGTGAGGCCTTCAGTGTCTTTCATTCATTTGTGGACGTATTCTTATGTTTATTATGTAATTTATGGCTGTGCAAAAAATTAAACCCAAGATTTAGGAACTTAAAGCCATATGCATTGATTGATGCTTCTAGGAAGATGGCAGAACAGTAAGCAGCACAGTAAACAGTCTCTCTGAGAGATACAATCCAGATGCTGGAATATAGCATCAGGGGAAGACAAGAGGGAAGGAAGTAGGTTTTCTGGACCCAGGAAGAGTCTAAAGTGAGAATTGAAGCCCATAGAGAGAGTAAAAAGAAAAACTTCAGTGAAGAAGAAGGCGGTGGCTGGTGGCGCCTTCACTGGGAGCTGGACCCACTGTGTGAGAGGAGCTGTTAGAATCTGGGGACACACTGTCACAGTGACTGTGGTGGCTGGCGACCTGAGAGGCCTCTATAAAGAGCCACAATGGTGGAGGAGAGCAGCGGATGAAGAGGACTGCACAGGCTGGCAGTGAGTGCAGAGGACTCATTCCCGCCATGGGAGAAAACAATTGGCCTGGAGCCGTGTTGGAGTCAGGCCAGACAAGCACAGAACCAGAATTGCTGCAGGCTTCCTCCAGCAGCTCCTAACTGAGTGCAGACTGAGCCCTAACCCCACGCATATTCCAGTGGCCACTGTGGAGGTTCCTTGCAGGTACCCAGCTTGATCAGGAGGTGCCAGCCAACCCCATGCCCTGGGCACACTCCATCAGCCATCAGAGTGCCAACACAGTCTGGGAAAAGCAGCAGTCTGCCCCACACCAGCACGCCCATAGCCAGCACTGGCTAGAAAAACCAAACAGTTTGCTTCAGAGAAATTGTAGTCAGTGTGGGAAGTGCCCGGGACCCCACTACACACTTGTTCAGAAGAACCCAGGAATATGTCAAGATGAAGAAAGATGAGGCAGTCTCTGGCCTCCAACCCAAGCAAAGCAAGTCCAGGAGATGTAAACATCTCAGGAGATCACATACCTGAAATTTCTGAAGCGATGGCAACTGAAGTAAAGAAACAACTTCATGAGGCTATAAAAAAAATTAGAGAACTTCTGGGAAGATGGCAGAACAGTAAGCAGCAGAGTAAACAGCCTCTCTGAGAGATACACTCCAGATGCTGGAATACAGCATCACAGGGAAGACAAGAAGGAAAGAAGTGGGTCCCCTGGCCCTAGGAAAAATCTAAAGTGAGAACTGAAACCCACAGAAAGAGTGAAAAGAAAAACTTAAATGAAGAAGAAGGCAGTAGCTGGTGGCACCTTTGCCTGGAGATGGACCCATTGTAGGAGAGGAGCTGCTGGAACCTGGGGATGCATAATCAAGGTGACATGGTGGCAATGACCCTGGAGGCCTCTGTGGAGAGAGGCAGCATTGGAGGAGAGTGGCAGTGGACAGGGGAAGCAGACCTGGAGGACTGATTTGGCTGGCAGTGAGTTCAGGAAACGCCATCCTCCCACGGGAGAAAGCAATTGGCCAGGAGCCATTTTGGAGTCAGGCTGGGTGGGCCCAGGGCTGGGGCTGCTCCTGGCTTCCTCTGGCAGCTCCTAGCTGGGCACAGATCCATGGAGGTTGCTGAGACTGGGCCCTGCCCCCACATGCATTCTGGGGGCCATCTCAGGGGGTCCCTGCAGGTGGCCAGCTTGGTCTGGAGGTGGCGGGCCCACAAGTGCTCCAGGGGTGGTAGTGGAGGATCCCTGCTGGAAACCAGCCCAGATTTACAGGTGGCAACCAGCCCAGCTCCTGCACACACTCCACCAGCCATCAGGGCACCAATGCAGGCTGGGAAAAGCAGCAGACAGCCCTGTAACAGCACACCCAAAGGCCACCATCAGATATCCATAATCAGCACTGGCTAGAAGAACCAAACAGTCTCACTTCAGAGAAATTGTAGCCAATGCAGGAAGTGCCTGGGACCCCAGTACCCATTTGTCCAGAAGAACCCAGGAATATATCAAGATGAAGAAGGGACTTCAAAAGGAAGACTCTGGCCTCCAATCCAAACAGACCAAGTCCAGGAGATGCAAACATGGAAGAAATTGAGAGTCTCACAACTGAAATTTCTGAAGTGATGGTGACTGAAGTAAAAAAACAACTTCATGAGGCTATAAAAGAAATTAGAACAGAAATACTAACTCAGGTAAAAGAAGAAATGAAAAACATAATAAAAAGATTGCTAGGCATCTCTAAAGACATAGATTAAAAAATGGAGCATAGGAAAATGAGGGAAACCTTGAATGAACAATACAAAAAAGATTTAGAATACATGAAACAGATTCAAAGAGATATCCAGGAAATTAAAAACTCCATTGAAAGTTGGCAAAACCACTTGAAAGAAACTGAAGATAGATTTTCAAACCTTGAAGACAGGTTTGCAGCTTGTGATTGTGAAAGGAAAGATCTCTTATAAATAACAAGGAACCAGGAAGTAACAATTCAACGGCTGCAAGACAACCCGAAGAAATATAACTTAAGAATAAAAGGTGTGGGTGAAAAAGCAGGGGTCAACACAAATGACATTAGAAGTCTATTTACAGAAATAATATCAGAAAACATGGGGAAAGGAAGTAACATTCAGATAAACGAGGCATATAGAACTCCAACTAGCCATAACCAAAATAAATCTATATCTGGATATATAATAATCAAGATCCTAGAAATTCAACACAAAAACAGAATATTAAAAGCTGTTAGAGAAAAGAAACAGATCACCTATAAAGGAAAATCCATCAGAATCATGGCAGACTTCTTGACATAAACCATCAAGTCAAGAAGAGCTTGGCATGAAGTATTTCAAGTCCTGAAAGAAAACAACTTCCAACCCAGATTGATGTACCCTCCAAAACTACCTTTCAAAATTAATGGAGAAACAAGATACTTCCATGACAAAGAACAGCTGAAGGAATTCATGACCACCAATCCAACCCTATGAAGAATACTGAAGGATATTTTAGAAAGAGATAAAAAAGAACACAGTTTCAGGAACAGTGGCAGAGGGAGATCACTGAGCAGGACAGACAATTGAATGGAGAGGAAAAGTAAGCAACCAATGGCAGAAAAATAACATGCTAGAGATGAGGCAGTGCATGTTGGCCATAACCATTAATGCAGATGGCCTCAATTCACCAATAAAAAGAAACACAGTCAGAGCGGATTAGAAGACAGGATCCATCAATACGCTTTATACAAGAAACACATTAAACTTGAAAGGGGGTTCATAGACTGAAAATCAAAGGAGAGAGAACAATGTTCTATGTGATAGGGAACCAGAAAGAAGTGGGGGTAGCTTGCCCATTAGCTGCATAGTGGACAAGAAAGACATGGAATTTTTATACAATGGAAAGCTACTCATCTATAAAGAAAGATAACTTTGAGGCTCTTGTAGGTAAATGGGTACAACTTGAGATCATGCTTATGGATGTAAAGGTTCAGAATCACATGGATGAATATCATGTTGTCTCCCTAGTATAAAAAACTAAAGGAGTTAGCAGGATCCAAAATGCACAATAGATATTGTGAAAGTGAAAGGGGAGAAAGTGTCCATAAAGGGAAGGCAGTATCCATTGTTAAGCTATTATTGTTATTTGAATCCTGTATTGTTTTCATTGTTCTGTTTAGTTTGGTTCTATTCTGTTTTGGTTTGTCTAATTTTATTATATTTGATGGCATGGACTGCTATTTCAAAGATAAAATATATTATGGTAGTCATTATTGATTTCCTATTAACTTTTTCTGTTTTTTTTTTTAATTTTTTTTATTTTAAAAAGTCAAACAGAAAAAAAGGTAGTACCTATTATCTTGTTTTGAAGCCCTGTATTGCTTTCATTGTTTTGTTTTGATTGATTTTATTCTATTTTGTTTGATTCTATTATGTCTGATGGCATAGGCAACTACTTTGAAGATAACAAGAGGCAATATGGTAGCCATTGTTGTTTTACTATTGTTTTGAAGTCCTGTATTGCTTCTTTTGTTTTGTTTATGTTGGTTTTATTCTGTACTATTTTTTGTGATTTTATTTTGCCTGATGGTATGGGCAGTTATTTTAAAGATAACAAGAGGCATTATGGTAGCCATTCTTAATTTCTTTTTATGTCTTTTTGAAGTCATGTATCATGTTCATTGTTTTGTTTTGATTGACTCTATTCTGTTTTATTTCATTTTGTTTTATTCTCTTCAAAATAAAAAAAATCTTGAAAGCTATATACATTGATTACCTCTGTTTGTGAGAATCAGACATCGGGGCATAGCCTTGTTGAGATTCCTTTGCCTTGGGGTCTATTATGTGCCTGGGATCTGTGCTGAGAACTCATCAGAGGCCCATTGGGGAAGAATACACTCCAAACTCATGTGATGGATGGCAGAAGTCAGTTCCTTATGAGTTGTTGAACCTCAGCTCCTCCAGAGGACGCCCTCAGCTCCTGGCCATGTGAGCTTTGCCAACAGGGCAGTTTGCTCCACTGAAGCACTCAGGCCAGGAATGTCTCAGCAGGATGGAAGCTACTGGCTTTTGTAATGTAGTAATAGAAATGACAAATCCTTAGTGCTGTCTGACTATATTATTTTGAAACAACTTGCTCGAGATAAGGAGATTGGATACTGTGAAGACTAAGAAGCAAGAAGGAGTTTTTGTGTGAACAAAAGGTCTGGTGCTGCCTGCTTTTGAGGACATGCTCTTGCATCTGAGACCACTCGAATCATTCTGCCTATTTCAGATGCCAAGGTCTAGATGGAGTGTGGAAGCCCTTTCTCTCTATGCTCACAAAACTGTTCTAAGCTTTAAGTAGAAGATCTCAGTTGTTCTCCTTGCTTCTGCAGTAACCACGATGTCAGAAACCTTGCACTGGGGTTTTATTTTCTCATGATTTCTAGATTGGAATAGGAGATGAGCAAACTTGTACAGTTCTGTACATAAAAGTGTCTTTCCTCTGTGCAGGGAGGGACTGAGAGCATCCCCTGCATCCTGTCTAGTGTGTTTCCTCCCTGCCAGGCCCTGAACAGGAGAGGAACTGGCAGCCTTTGAACTCCCATCTGATTTTAGAGTCTCCACACTGAGGCTGTCCATTAGGTTCATTGTGTTCAGTTTTCTACTGGTTTTTTGTTGAAGCGTCTTGAAAATTCAAAATTCTAAGATGCATTTGCTGGGTAGTTATCCAATTAATTAATCATTCATGATAAATATCCAAAAGCCCTCACTAGGCTTAAAATAGTTCAGTAATTTTAAAGTCTTAAAATAGTAAAAAAAAAAAAAAAAAAAAAAAAAAAAAAAAAAAAAAAAAAAAAAAAAAAAAAAAAAAAAAAAAAAAAAAAACTGGCATAGTGATGCATGCCTGTAATCCCAGTACATGGGAGGCTGAGGCAGAAGGATGGCTATGAGTGTGAAGCCAGCCTAGGATATGTAGTGAGTTTAAGGCCAGCCTAGACAACATAGTGAGACACTGTCTCAAAAACCAAGCAAATAAGTAAAACAGTAAAGGGTACATGGGTAAACTGAAGCTACAGTGCAGTATCAGAATTGACCATTCAGAGGAAGTCTACAGACCAAATATTGGGTTGTACAAGCCTGGAAAACTATTTCTTCATTGCTTTTTAACTTCTGGTGACTCACTGAGCATCTCCTTTCTTAGCTCCAGTACAAGTTTGCATAACAACAAGACTGCAGCTCAACTCCCTCCTCCACAGCAGCTTTGTTATTGTCCTACAGACTGGAGTCACTTCTTGATTTCCAACATCTTGTAAAATGATAGTGTAATATTTTTGGGGCACCTCATAGTGTTTGTTTAAAATATTATGCTCTTTTCCTTCTCAGATAGTACACTTTGTGGGTCAGAGTAGAATGTAAAGTATTTTGGTATATTTTACCAATATTAGTATTCATCATCTTCTCCCACGTCCTGAAGACAGCACAAGGTCATACAAGAAGTAAGCCCACTGGGCATTGAGGTGCACACCTGTAATCCCAGCACTCAGGAGGCTGAGGCAAAAGTATTGCTGCTAGTTCAAGGCCAGCCTGAGCTACATAGTGAGACCCTGGCTCAAAAAACAAAAACAAAATAAAATGAAAGAAACAAACTCTCTATACATAGTGAGTAAATAATCATGGGCATAAGTCTCCATGGCAAGAGAGCGACACGGCAAGTTCATTCATGGAAGGACTTCTTCCTCTTCCTTTTCTCCTCCTCCTCTTCCTCTTCCCCTTCCTCTTCCTCCTCCTCCTTTTTATTTTTTATACTGGGGCTTTTGAACCTAGGACTTTCACACTGAGCTACTTCCCCCAGTCCTTTTATTTTTTATTTTGAGACAGACTCTTATTCAGTAGCTAACTTGCCCAGGCTAGCTCAAATTTTCAATCTTCCTGCCTCAGCCTCCCAGAGTGCTGGAATTACTGGTGTGGATCACCACCCAGCCTGCATTTCTGGAATCTTGACTATTTTATGCCTTTGTGTACACTTTTTTCATCATGGCTAACTGGAGTTTTGCATGCCTCACTTATATTTATTTCAAATTCTATTTCCCTTCTTGGGAAGTTCTCTGCTACAACATCTGTGAACAGGTTTTTATTTTTATTTGCACTATCTCCTGATTTTTCATTGACTCGAAGCAATCTTACGTTATTCTTTGCATCATATAGTGGCCCTTGGGTTATTTTCTTACTGTTCCTTTCAATTTTTAAGAAATCTTTCTTTTCATAATTGCTAACTGAAATTTAGCCCTCTGATCTGAAAGTCTGTTCTCATATTGGCTCATCCTGCTGCATATATTTTCAATGGAATTTTTAATCTCCTGGATATCTGTTTGAATCTGTTTCATGCATTCTACTTCTTTCCTACATTAGTCCTTCATCATCTTCCTAAGAGCCTCTGTTTTTTTTAACCTGCATCTGGTGTCCCTATGCATGTCTTTCATTATGTTCACCATCTCTGTAGTTATCTGAAAAATTATTTCTGATTTGACTTTTTCTAGAGACTCCTCTTCAACTGCTTTGTCACTTCTGCTGTTACCACTTCCAGAGAGTCCAGGTGGATGGCTTTTGAATTGTTCCACCTCATTGCCCACTGGGTTTGCCTTTGGTAAGCTGGAAATCCAGGATTGCATCTTGCTTAAATGTCTTCTCATTTTCTATTTATTTTCTATCTATTTATAATTCTTAGGTTGGTGCTTATAAATTGCTTATGGTGAGTGGTTTTATTGCTAGTATTTAGAATCTTTAGCAAATGACTACTTCTTAGAGTTGTCTTCCATGTGTAACTGGGTTTGGGGTTTTGGGTTTTTTGCATGATCATACCTCTTCAATGTATTGGGAGAGGACACATTGACGCATACTTGGCCCTTGGTTCTTTCACACTGGCCTATAATATTGTTTATGACCCTTAGACAATCTCAGTCTTGGTATATCAGGAAGAACAACTGATTAGAACAATTATATCCCCTTAGCTAAAGTAGTAAAATCAGCAATAGCAACTACATAGGAGACACACACACACACACACACACACAAATAACAATAGCATCAAACATAGCCCAGAAACTGACAAACTCTGGTAGCTATTAATTTGCCACATTTAATCATATGAATTAGATTTGTGGCTCTATAACAAAATCTAAAACAAACCAGGAAGTTGTGTATAGTAAGTAGCCCTCAATATGGCAATTTTACCCTCAAGGGGAAAATTTAAAAGAGTTTAGGGGGAAAACAGATAAATAGAAGAAGATGAAAATGTTAGAGATAATGCTGGAGGACAAAGAAACAAAAAAATCTGTCCACTTCAAGGCATGTCTCTGCTATCACTTGTAGACAATGTGGCCAGAGTCCAGATGCATGTTGATTAATCCCCTCAAGCCAGCCATGGCTTAATGACAAGGTAGTGAATAATTCCAGCAAGCCTCAACCCTGAGTTCCACTGAAGTTCAAGCTGGTTTCTGAGTATGAGCCTGGAACCAAATTTGTTCAGCTTGTAACACTCCGCATGTCTTCTGACAACTTGAACTTGGCTCCTTGTTCTCCTGGCAACCTCACCCTGATACTGGGAGCACCTAGTTGGGGCTGGTAGTAGCTCTGAGTTCTAGCTCAGTTGGCCCCTCTCCCAGATGGCTCAGGTCAATCACCTCACCTGTGGGACTTCTCAACCTGAATAACTCACCAGTTCCTGCAGTTCACTAAGTCCACTGCTCTGTTCCACTGGAGTGTTTCTCTATGGAGGCCTCTGTAGCAGCTAGCAGTCACCATGCACCTGCAGGTTTGAGGTACTCCCGGGGACTCACTTCCCTCCTTCTCTTCTTCACATTGCTATATTCCAGCATCTGGACACCAAATCTCAGAGAGGCTTTTTTTCTGCTACTTACCACTCCAGCACTTCCTGGAACTCCCCTCTATGTATTTGTTAAAACTCAGAACTGTGCAATAAAATGGTTGGATATTTTCCTATGCAATTTAGAACTCAACAAGCTTGATTTTATTTTTAAAAATGATAGGCTTTCACATTCCTAATGATATAGGGGAAATAATATAACTCCCAACCCATTAGATGTCAGATACACCAAGTTCATGTTCCTAAAAATCTAAGAATGAGGTACTGGGCACGGTGGCTCACACCTTTAATCCCAGCACTTGGGAGGCTGAGGTAGGTGGAGCCTTGTGAGTTCGAGGCCAGTTTGGGCTACAATGTGAGCAAGGCCAGCCTGAACTACATAGTGCGACTCTGTCTTGAAAAAAGTAGGACCCAGAGTTTAGCTCAGTGGCCTAAATGCATGCCTGGCAGGCAAAAGATTGTGAATTCGATCCCTGGTACTGGAAAAAAAAATCCAAGAATGACTTCTAAGAAACAATGGAGGTTAAGAGTAGAAAACAGGAGGGACAGGGCAGGAGGGGAGTGGGCTCAGAAGTGGGTTGTTCACAAGTCCAATTCTCAAAGGAATTTTTATAGAGGTGAGTACAGCATGGGTCAAAACTATGATCAACAAGTAAGATTGCAAGTATAGCTGGTTAGGTAATATTGTCCCAAAGAGGAAACAAGTCATATAGTAAGTATACATGGAAAGAATAAAGATCTTCTTTAGAAAGAGATGGATCAGTTGGGTGTTGCTCACTTACTGGGTGATTGATGTCTATCTAGATATCTTGAGGGCTGGTCTTCAACAGATGTGCCTCCAGTCACAGTTGTAATGTGTTCTCATATTGTGCACTGACTCTCTTAAGGGTCCAACCCTGTCTTACTGCCTAAAATGTTTCTACCTAACTTAGCTGTCTATAATATTAAGATTCAACTACACTTGTTGAGTACTTTCAAAATAATGCACTGTCCTAACCACTTTGAGTTAGTTCACTTAATTCTCATAATAACTCTATTTAGAATGTACTCTTACGATCTTTTCCATCTTTTGGATAAGGGAATTGAGATCCAGAGAATTTAAGTAACTTGCCCAGGATCACACAACAGATACACCCTGAATTTGAACCCAGGTATGTCTGGCACCAAGGTATAGGAGTATAACCACTATGTTATATGATCTCCCAAGATAGGTAAATAAGTAACATTTGTATTTTCCCTTTTTGGAGTCTTTAATTCAATAACATCTCCTATTAGAAAGTGACAGTACACAGTGCCCCATAACACACACATTCCAGGAAGATTTTTCTTCAGTTACTCCAATTTAATGTCCTCAGGCTGAAGACCCCTTCCTGTCAGTAGTTTTATGGGGGGCTAAAAATGAGTCAGAACTGATGACTGTTGGTTAGGAAGATTCCTTAGAGATTTCTAGGGTATTGTGCAACCCACCATACTTCCGGTCCCGACCAGGCACCCAACTTACACTCTACACTGGGGCCTTGCAAACCAGATAACACAACAGCCATGCACAGTAAAAATGAAAATGTTAAGACTCTTTCCCTGTGAGCAGTGGGTTTCCTTTGCCCCGATCTTAGAATTCCCAATCCTACTGTCAAGTAGCAAGAGAATGAAGCCCTGTTTTCATTAGCAGGGGATCCTGGCCCACCCCAAGACAAAATGTTTTTCCCTATGACAGGCTACTTTCCATACTCCATCATGGAGCTCTCTTGCAGGAGAGTGGAAATGTCACACGGCTAGGTCTGAGGGTCCCCGAGGCTGAAATAAGGCACCTACTCACCCTTTTGAAATAAGTTTGGGCCAGGGATTTAGCTCAGTGGTATAAGTGCCTGCCTGACAAGTGCGAGGTCGTGAGTTTGATTCCTCAGAACCAATAAATAAATAAATAAATAAATAAGTTTGTGGGTTTGCTGACACTCATCTTGGAAAAAGAATTTTCAGGACCCATCATTTCAGCCCCATAAGAAAGGTTCATTAGAGGGAGATTTCAAATGTACTGGAGAGCACAGTATGGGAGCTCAGAGAAAGGACAGGCATTATGAGTTGGGGCTAGGCACATTTAAGGGATGTCTTTAAGCCCTGAGAGGTGTGTTATCACTGTCAGGTTGCAATGCAAGCCATTGGCATGTGTTTGACCTTGAAAAAGATAGGTTAGGATCCCAGATTTACAGGCTTATTGTGAAAGGACCTTCAAGATTTTTTTAAACCAATTTTCCTGTAAGACAAAAAGGTCTTCAGTAACTTTTGTGTCCTGAAGCTGCCATTTTTCTTAAAAGTACAATTTTTAAGTCTCAATTTTTTGTTTCCTTTAGACCTTTATTTTATTTTATTTTATTTTATTTTATTTATTTTGAGACAGGGTGTTGCTATACAGTTCAGGCTGGTCTTGAGCTTACTTTGTAGCCCAGACTTGTCTCAAACTTGCAATGATCCTCCTGCCTCAACTTCCCAAGTTCTGGGCTTACAGGCATGCGCCACCATGCCCGACTTTCCACCTCTTTTTTATTTGTTCAATCCTGTCTCGATAAGGCACAGCAGACTGGGAAGAAATGTGGGGCTGCTTCCTGCTAAGGGAAGAGGACTCCTGAATCTCACAGCTGGTCTTTTGGTTCTCCCTCAGGCTGCAGGTCTCACTAAGGTGGTCAGGGAATGCCCTTCATCACCACTGTGGTTTTGTGCATACACTGAACCCACCGCAGGGGAAATTGAACTGATCAAGTTTTAACTCGATCAGCCTGGGAGGAGACCTGGGATGGAACAGATACAATAAGATGAAAGAAGACATTGTGAACATGCCCAACAGCAAGGGTTCATGCTAGGAAATACCTCCTTGGGTTTTCATCTTATCTGCTTTATTTAGGGAGCAATACAATCCTCCAACACTACTGGCAAGTCACTGACACACACAGGCCTGAGGAAAGGAATACCAATGCCACTGAGGCTCTTCTAATTTGTCATCAGCTTTCAGAGCCTCTTACATTGGATTATTGGAAGGTACCTTATCACAAATGTGAACTTCCCCCTAATTCTCACTGTTAAGGGGCACATTTCTGAAAGCTAAGACAGTTGGATAAGTTGTGATGGTATGTTGAAAGGGGGAGAGATGAGGTGGTTAGAACAAAGCTGCAAATATCAGCTCCCTGAGGTGATAAAGAAGTGCAGGAAAGTAGTCAGAGAGTCAGAGAGCAGAGACATCTTTACACTGGAAACAAAGGATTCAAAATAGACTAGGAGATCCTGAGAGGGAAAATTTTGTCAGCCCACGTTTGGCCTGGAGTAGAACCTAGGCTACTTCAAATTGTTATCAGTTATCTGTTTTTCTCTGTAAAGGAGTTACTCTTTTTTTTTTCCTAAGAGGAAGCCATGAAAATATTGGACACCTGGGTGGGAACTAGAAGAATAAAAACTGCAGACAAAAGGAGCAAATGTTTATATTTACTTTCATAGTCCAGGACACAGGGATAAAGGTAATTCAAAACTGAGGGACATGCTGAGCATGGTGGCATGCCTGTAATCCCAGTGCTGAGGAGGCTGAGTCAGGAGGATTGCTATGAGTTTGAAGCCAGCCTGAACTACACAGTGAGTTCAAGACCAGCCTGAGCTGTGTAGCAAGACCCTGTCTTAAGAACAAACAAACAAACATTGAGGGACTAACACAAAGTCAGCAGCAAATCAATTAAGATGTAACAGAGACCATATTCATTCTCCAGCAGCGGGTAGAGAGACTGAAGACAGGACCCTTCTGTAATTTTATTTCCTCAAATATTAGAAATCAAATGTTTTAACTCTATACAACAAGGCCAGGCATGGTGGCACACACTTGTGATCCCAGCTCTCTGGTGGCTGAGGCAAGTGTTTCGCTGTGAGTTTGAGGCCAACCTGGGGAACATAGTGAGTTCAAGGCCAGTCTGAACTACATAATGAGACCCTGCCTTTTAAAAAATCTTCTATGCTGCCACCTTGTGTGCTTAAATATAAAAGAATATTGTTTCTTTTAGAGTTATCCTTTCTTGTTTCTTACAATCCCAAATGGTGTCTTTAATTGTATGAATAAGTAGGTATGTGGGATTGTATATCCAAATCTCTTTGCAAATTTTATAGTTACTAGTGAGAAAGGGTAGTCATTTTTAAAAATTGTTTTGAGTTGTGTGCTCAGATCATCATGGAAAAAATTTTATATTCAAAATCATATTTAAAGCTACTTAAAAATACTTTAAAAAGTGAGTCCCCACTGTGTACAAAGCACAGAGCTAATAAGGAAGGTATGTATTTGAAGTTATGCTTCCCCAGCTCTTCTGAAGCACTCTACTGAAAAGGAAATGCCACAGGGTGGAAAGCTGAATTGTGAAGGTCTCGCTTCCATGATTACTGCCATCTTTTCCAAGATCCTTCCTCCAGCTCCCCTTTTCTCACCTATGAAATGTACAAGATCCTGGCTCATTAATCTAATCTGCTCATTGATTTGTGAACATGGATCAAGACGCCAGATCACCACTCATGAAAATTGGCCTTGCTCACCACATAGAAACCAATATAAATAAGACTTTGAGCCAGCAAGCCATCAGAGTGACCTCAAGGGACACAGCCTGGACACCCCTACAGTTCTTTTCTATCCTTCCTCCAGTGCCTGGTGGTGACAATATCCTCTTCCCCTACTGGCTTCGTCTCCTCAAAACCAGAAGATTCTTTTTTTTTCGAGAGGAAAAATAAAAATAAAACAGAGCTTTAAAACAGATTAGTAGGAGAGTTACAATAATTCATACATTGCATATTGTTATCTTCATAGTAGTTATTCAAGAATATGAAATATAAGCATATCTTGTCCAAACAATATTCGCACAAACCTTTCTTTTCAATCAACTAAGAGAAACTAGCTATATAACTATCTTAAATATCTTGTGTATATTTTTTCTTTGTCCCTTTCTTCCTTTCCCCTTGTCACCATTGCAGTTTGTCTTTTCCTTTGAACAGTTTCTTCCCAATTCATAAATCTATTGTATATTTTGGATCTCATTTATTCATTCAGTTCCTCACATTGTGAGACAATATGAAGTTTACACATGAGTCTGATTTATTTCACTTATGAGTAAGATCTTGGGTTGCATCCATTTACTATAAAAGTCTCCAGTTTATCCTTCTTTGTAACTATTACTCTATTACATAAAAATACCACATCCTTTTTATCCATTCCTCGGTTGATGGGTATTTGGGCTGTTTCCAAGATTTAGCTATTACAAATTGTGCTGCTATGAACATGGATGTACATATATCGCTGCAGTATGATGTTTTTAAATCTTCTGGAAAGATACCCAGAAGGGAAATAGCTGGGTCAAACAGGACCTCTAATCCTAATTTTTAAAGAATCTCCACACTGATTTTCACAGTGGGTGCAGCAGTCTATACTCCCAACAATGGAGAAGGGTTTCTTTTTTCCCACAGTCCCTCCAGTATTTGTTATTGATTGATTTCTTGATGATAGTCATTCTTTCTGGGGTGAGACGGAATCTCAGTGTTGTTTTACTTTGTATCTCTCAGACAACCAATGATGTTGAACATTTTTTCATTATTTATTTTCCATTTGTATTTCTTCATCTGAGAAGTGCTTATTCATCTCAGATGCCCATTTTTGGATTGGCCTTTGAATTTGAGGTGTCTGATTTTTACCAATTCTTTATATGTTCTAGACATAAGTCCTTTGTCTGAGGGACAACTGGTTATGATTTTTTCCCATTCTGAGGCTTATCTTTTCACTCTGTTGGTGATTTCTTTTGTTGTGCAAAAGCTTTTTAATAAGGTGAGGTTGCATTTGTTGATTCTTTGTAATATTTTCCTTGCAGAAGATTCTGTTCCTCCCCTGACTCGTGAATATTCAGTTATCTGCAGGGTGTTCTTGTGGGTACATCTTCAGCCCTTAGATGTTAAACATTTCATCCAGGTCAGTGAGCAATGGGGGAAAAAGCCTGTACAGGATACTTCAAGTTTAGCCTTTAAGAAAAATGAAAATAATGTAAGTTCATTTTCAGAAAATTTGGGAACTACAGAAAAGCACAAAGGAATAATAAAGCTTTGTGTTTAACTCTGGGTTCTAGTAGTATTTGAACATATGCATCAATCGAAGCCATCTCTAAGAATGTATGTTTTGGATAGCAAAGGGGAATTGTCTGCAAAGTCAGTATCTCCTTGTACAGTAAAATTATTTGCCCTATTTTCTGATCCAATGAAATCTCAACCCACTCTGGGGCTGGGGGATGTGGAAAAGTTAGAATTCTTAACACAAGATCCCAGATCATAAGTCCCTTCCCAGTTGTCTGGGGTCACATAAGACACTTCCAGGAAATGCAATGTCCCTGATTTTGTCTTCTGTTATGGTTTGGGTCTGGACAGGCATCTGAAGGAGGGCACTAAGAAAAATAGTTTTCCTTCGCTCAGAGTGCCAGAACCCTTTTGAAACTGCAGATCCTCAGTGCCTACTCAGACCCACTGATTATAATCAGCATTTTATGAAATCTCTTGAAGCTCCCAAACTGTAGCCCTTACCTTTGAGAAGCATAGGCCTGTGGAGTGCCTTCCTGGCCTTCCTTGGGTAGTACTGATTGTCTGGATAGACACAGAACATTCAGATATGCTTAATGCTGAAACTAGCAATAAAAGTCCTACCTCGGCAGGAGTGAACACCTTTTGCTTGAGTCATAGCCCCAAGTTGTTTTGGGAAACCTTTTAAATTCCCTGCAAGTTTTGGGACACACCCTAAAGGAGTCAAGGGAAGATACTCTTTTATTTTGCTGTCCCATGAAAGTCCATTCCGGGATCAGAGCTGTTGTTTGTGGGCCCCGTAAGTCATAGTAAGTCATAGTAAATCATTCACCCAGCGAGAGACAGGAGAAAGGCTCACAAAAGAGTTCTTGAAAGTCTGCTGGAAAAGAGCCATAGTGTACACCACCGCTTCTTCACCATGCCTTTTTCTTCCTGCCCCAAATGTTTCCTGTATCCCCTACTCCTCCACCAGGGGGCCCCAGGAGGCCCAGGCAGCCCATTGGTGACCATCCTGAATGGGGTGAGCAGAGATCAAAAACCTTGAGTGTTGCTACAGAGAAGGAACTAACAGAAAACCAAAACAGTCGCAACAGTCCAGGCTCCAGGCACAACTCTATGTGTTCCTCAGCATGTGTGTCTGAGCGAGAAGGGCCCACAAGGATTGCTTCCATTACGGCTTTACCTGGGATCTGAACCCAGAAGGTGTTCCCAGGCAGTCACCTGAAACCCTCTGCAGGGACCAGCCTCCCCTTTCCAACACTGGCTGCTCCTGCTTTTGTCTGCTTCCTTGCAAACTTGACAGACAACACCAAGCCTATGGCCTCCTCGCTCCTGACATTTGGTACTCCCCTTGCTCTTCAACTGCATCAGGATAGCCTGTTGGTACCCAGTCCTGACCTAGACTACCAAGCCTTTGTTTGCGACTTTCTCTCTTAGGCCTGGCTTCTTAAACTCTTGGAAACTGACTTGCAAATCTTTCCATGGGAGCACATGTGACACCTACAGGGGTTAGGTTCTTGATGCAAAGGGAAAAGATGAAGAATGGGTAAGGACAACTCCTGCCTGATCTTGACGAACTTACAAATATCATCCAATTGGTCCTAGCAACTCCCACTTGTTTATAAACTAGCAACTATGATTCCTTTGCAGGGATTGCAAGCTCAAGCCCTGGTGTAGCAGAGGCCTCATTCATATCCTCATCTTTCGCTGAATGATCCAGCTTTGTCCTCTAAGACTTTAGGCCTCAATTTTTCACTCTTAAAAATAAAAATAAGCTGGCACACAGCTATATTTCTAGCGCTTGGAAGGCAGAGGCAAGAGGATTGCTGAGAATTTGAGGCCAGCCAAGGCTACATAGTGAATTCAAGGCCAACCTGAAGTACATAGTGAGACTGTCTCAAAAAAGAAAAAAAAGAAAATAGAGAGAACAAACATTAATCAGTTGTTAACTATGTAGCAGACACTATTTAAGTGCTTTTTGTGTTAACTCTTTTAATCTTCACTGCATCCTACTTTTTCAGATGAGGAAATAGAGGCACAAGGGTCAAGGGTCAGGCAACAGGGAACAAATGGAGCTGGGGTTCAAAACAGGTAGTATGGGAATGCTTTGGGAATGGGAAGCACTGTATAAGAGGTTATTATTTATCCAACTCTCTTGGTATTTGATCTTCAACTGGGACCCTGAACATTGCCTGGTGAGTCGTGGAGTTAGGGAACTACTATAAATTTTTCTGAAGCCTTTGAATCACTGCTTGCTATTTGTGTCCCAGAAAATATATATTGAAGTTCTAGCCCCTCAAAGGGTAATCTCATTTGGAAATAGAGTCTTTATAGTACTAGTCAAGTTAAAATGAGGTCATTAGAGTGGACTTTATCTAATCTGACTAGTGACCTTATAAAAAGGGAAAATGCGGACACAGTCACACACAGAGGGAAAATACCGTGAAGACACCAGGAAGAGCCACGGGAAGGTGGGGCATTGCAGTAATCACCTCCAAGAACACTGAGGCCACCAAAAGCTAGGAGTGGCATGGAAGAGATCAATTCCCAGCCCTCCAGAAGGAGAGGGCCCTAGCAACTCCTCGATTTTGGATGTCTAGCCTCCAGAACTATGAGATAATACCTTTCTGTTGTCCTAAACCACCAGCTTACTTTGCTTTGTTATGTCAGCCTTGAAAATGAATGCACTAAGACAAAGAAAGGTGGTGATGAGGGAGGACAGAGTGAGCATGATAGCTATATTCGTGTGTGTGTGTGTGTGTGTGTGTGTCTTGATGGTGTGAAAGCCAAGCCATGAGTTTACCGTGCCTGGAGCACTTTCCTCTGTAAGGTCACATGGGGCCAAATGAATACTAAATCATATCTGACCTTCACTGAAATAGATAGGAAAGAGGAATTTCTTCATATATTCTTATACAATCTAATCTAATCCCTTTGTTCCACAGTGGAAGAAGCAACAAACATGGGAACAAAGTTTCCAAGACCTCTTCAAGAACCAATGAGGAACAGAAATGAGACTGGAAAGCTAAGTGTGGTGATGCATGCCTGCAAACCCAGCACTCCAGGAGGCTGAGGCAGGACTCCAAGTTCAAACCCAGATAGAGAAACTAGATTGTCTCAAATTAAAAATAAATGTTTTAAAAGGACTAGGGATGTAGCTCAATGTGAAAGCTCTGAGTTCAATCCCCAGACCCTCAAAAAAGGAAGCAAGGAAGGAAGAAAGAAAGAAAGGAAGGAAGGAAGATAGACGGAGGGAAGGAAGGGAGAAAGGAAGAAAGGAAGGAAGGAAGAAAGATAGAAGGAGGGAAGGAAGGGAGAAAGGAAGGAATAGAAAGAAAGAGAAAGAGCTTGTTTTTGATAGGTAAATAGGCGTTTATAGAAATATAGAAATTCTTCCTATGATTCCTAATTTCACTAGATTACATTCTAGTTCCTTTCTTTCTTTCCAAGCTATGATTGAGTGTGGAGAAGTGTACACAGGCCTGCAGTGGACAGCCCAGTGTGCCCAACTCCACGTGAGCAGCACCCAGACCAAGGATTATTGTATCACCAGCCCTCAGCCCTTCCCGGCCACTAACCAACAAAGACACCACTATTCTGACTTTTAACATTGCAGATTGGTTTTGCCTGTTTTTGAGCTTGCTATAAATGGGATTTCACAGTACTCTTTGTGTCTGGCTTCTTTGCTCCACATTATGTTTGTGAGATTTGTCTGTGTTTTGCATATCGAGTAGTTAGTTCATTCTCACTGTGCCAGAGTATTCTGTAGTTCTGCTCTTCCAAACCAAAACAAGATGGACAAGGAGAGAAGTGTCCTAAAGGAAAAAGTTAAAGCAACCAAGTTGTTGAAACACACACACACACACACACACACAAAGTTGGTATAATTTACAAATTGAATCCAATTAATTAGTCATCTACTAAAAGCCAATTTCCCAGATCACTCTCCCATCCCTGTCCCTTTCTGTTTCCTTGGATTCCTACAGCTGTCACACTAGACTGACCCTAGCAAGGGACTGAAGGTTAACTGACTATATTCCACATGGCTGAGCCAGGCTGGACCTCAGACTAACTTGAGCTGGGACTGTCCCCCTGCTTACCGGTAGGACTCTGTCATCTTCAGCAGCATCGTACACACTTTCATCCATAGCCAGCTGCTTCCTGCGTCTGCAGTTTTGGAGTTATTCCCCTTGACCCTTATTACAGTTGTTACAGTTTGCCTCCTGATAAGACCGGGGCAGACCCAGGCCGGTGAGAGATCATGTTACCTGCTGCTAAGGTTCATACACTTAGATTTGTCTGCTTGCCATCAACCAAATCAAAAAAGGTCATGTATTTGGGTAAAAAGGAAAAAGGATTTACATATTCAAAGTTAGCTCTGAGGAGATGGAGGGGACTATTTGTCTTCAATCCACATCTCACCATGTATAGGTGTGTTGGGGTCTTTTGAAGTAACAGACATTTTCAACCTAGTTCCATCCCTTCCTGGACCCTGACCTTTCCCTCCGCTGCCTAAAGGAATGAAATTGGGCTTGACCTCCTAGTGCCAGGAGCTGTATACCCTGTCCATTCGTCTTGGTTGGGGAGAGGTTGGGGAGCTATTTATGCCCCCAGGCCTGAGAAAGCTTGGAAGCCACTTGACTCCAAAGGGGGAAAAAAATCTACTTTTAAGAGTTCCATTTTGCAGTGCCAGTTCCAGTAGGATGGCTTCTGCAGACGGGGCTGGTCCTCTGCTGTGTGCCTTGCTCCCCTGGCAACCGCTGTGGTGAATCACTCCCACAGCTTTCTCAGGCTCAGCCTTCCTCCGCGAGGGGCTTGACTGCAAGAGGCTGTTTCCCTCTCTCATCTCTTTCTTGCCAGACCACAATTTGTCTTGATTTCTTCATGATGACCAAATTTTCTGGGGTCTCCTTTTTGCTGGTAACAATGACCTAATCCCAAGCTGCAATTTTAAAGGAACCCCAATGCAAATCAGCATGACTGCCTGTCCTGAACTTGAGTCCATATATGGTACAATCCCTGAGCCATGACAAGGATAGTAAGCACTGTAATGCAACACAGCTGGTTCACCAGCTGTCCCTCTGCTTGCAGAGCTGTGCTGACCCACTCCGGTTTCCCCTAAGGTCCCTGCAACACCTATCACAAAAAGTGAAGACAGCTACAGCACAGGAGTTTGTGCCCTTGGGAGGCTACAATTTACTGTTTCCTTTTTTCTGGGCTCTCCAGTTCCTGGGAGCCTGTCCCCTCTGGAATGCAACAATCATCTGACTGGAGCCTTTTCTTCAGTACTTCTATTGTGGGTGTGGCCGAGGAGACAGCTCCACTCAAGGGCTTGTTTAAGCTCAAGGGCATAGTACAGTTTTGAAACGGAAACAGTCACAGGGCCCCACCCTGACCATGGGCAGAGGTCAGCATTCACAGCCATACTTGCAGCCCTAGCTATCTTTTGGTCTCCACCCTCAACTATTTTTTGTTTGCCTTTTTGTTTAACATGAGGGATAAAACTAAGAAACAGACAGAGAAAAGACTACTGAAATCTGGATTACCAGCTGCATTCAAAGCTCATAAGTGGATAATCATGTTCTTTTATTAGCATCCTCACTGCCATTCCATGCCTATTAAAAGTGAAGCATAATGCTAGACTCTAGCAGTGGTGTTCTGGAGCTGGCTCAAAACAGTTTGTGAGTCCTCTTGTTA
>RJWM01009757.1:0-66554 GCA_004363535.1 Dasyprocta punctata | reverse complement strand
TTTTTTTTTTTATCTCTCTCTAAAATGTCCTTCAGTATTCTTTGTAGGATTGGTTTAGTGGTCATAAATATCTTCAGTTGTTCTCTGTCATGGAAATATCTTGTTTCTCCTTTAATTTTGAAAGATAGTTTTGGAGGGTACATCAATCTGGGTTGGAAGTTGTTTTCTTTCAGGACTTGAAATACTTCACTCCGAGCTCTTCTTGACCTGATGGTTTGTGTTGAGAAGTCTGTTGTGATTCTGATGGGTTTTCCTTTGTAGGTGATCTATTTCTTTTCTCTAACAGCTTTTAATATTCTGTTCTTGTATTAAATTTCTGGGATCTTGGTTATTATATGTCTGGGTATAGATTTATTTTGGTTATGGATAGCTGGAGTTCTGTATGCTTCAGTTATCTGAAAGTCACTTCCTTTTCCCATGCTTGGGAAGTTTTCTGAAATTATTTCTGTAAATAGACTTTTAATTTCATTTGTATTGACCCATGCTTTTTGCTCACACCTTTTATTCTTAAGTTATGTTTCTTTGGGTTGTCTTACAGCTGCAGAATTGTTACTTCCAGGTTCCTTGTTATTTTTAAGAGATCTTTCCTTTTGCAATCACAAGCTGCAAACCTGTCTTTAAGGTTTGAAAGTCTATCTTCAGTTTCTTTCAAGTGGTTTGCCAATTTTCATTGGAGTTTTTGATTTCCTGGTTATCTCTTTGAATCTGTTTCATGTATTCTAAATCTTTTTTGTATTGTTCATTCAAGGTTTCCCTCACTTTCCCGTGCTCCATTTTTTCATCTATGTCTTCTTTAGAGATGCCTAGCAATTCTTTTATTATGTTTTTCATTTCTTCTTTTAGTTGAGTTAGTATTTCTGTTCTAATTTCTTTTATAGCCTCATGAAGTTGTTTCTTTACTTCAGTTGCCATCACCTCAGAAACTTCAGTTGTGGGACTCCTGATCTATTCTGAATTTGTATCTCCTGGACTTGCTCTGCATGGATTGGAGGCCAGAGACTGCCTTTTGCTTCTTCATCTTGACATATTCCTGGGTTCTTCTGGACTAATGGGTACTGGGGTCCTAGGCACTCTTCGCCTTGGCTGCAATTTCTCTGAAGAGAGACTGTTTGGTTCTTCTAGCCAGTGCTGACTATGGATACCTGATGGTGACCACTAGGTGAACTGGTGCAGTGCTGTCTGCTGCTTTTTCCCAGCCTATGTTGGCTCCCAGATGGCTGAAGTGCATGTGGGGGCGGGGTTGCCACCTGCAAACCTGGGCTGGTCACCAATGGGATCCTCTACTACTGCTTCTGGAGTGGGCATGGCACCGCTGCCTCCAGATCAGGCTGGTCACATGCAGGGACCCTCCGAGGTGGCCCCCAGAATTCGTGCAGGGGCAGGGCTCAGTCCAAGCAATTTCCACAGGTCTGCACCCAGGTAGGAGCTGCTGGAGGAAGCCAGGAGCATCTCCGGCCCTGGGTCCATCCAGCCTGACTCCAAAATTGTTACTGGTCAATTGCTCTCTCCCACAGGAGGATGGAGTCCTCTGCACTCACCATCAGTCAGTTCAGTCCTCCACGTCTGCTCCCCCGTCCACTGCCACTCTCCTCCAATGCTACCTCTCTTGGCAGAGGCCTCCAGGGTCACCACCACTGCCATGGCACCTTGATCGTGTGTCCCCAGGTTCCAGCAACTCCTCTCACATAGTGGGTCTGGCTCCGGATAGAGGCACTGCCATCTACCACCTTCTTCTTCTTTTAAGTTTTTATTTTTACTCTTTCTGTGGGCTTCAATTCTCACTTTAGATTCTTCCTGGGTTCAGGGGACCCACTTCCTTCCTTCTTGTCTTTCCCATGTTACTGTATTCCAGCATCTGGATGATATCTCTCAGGGAGGATGTTTACTATGCTGTTTACTGTTCCACCATCTTGTCTTCTCCTCTGAGCATTCTGTTATTCTTAGACCAATTAAAGATACTCATTAATTGGACAGGCAGATTCATTTCTCTCCCCTAGTGTTCTTAGATCATCAATGTATAATATGTATGATTAGGTGGTGCTCTGGATGACTTCAAAGGACATTTAACCACTATTATGGTTTGGATATTAAATGTTTCCCAAAAGCTTATATGTTGAAGACTTGGTTTCCCAGTGATGGCACTATTTGAAGGTGGACTACCTTTAGGAGGTGGGGTTTGGGTGTATGACTTTGACAGGTGTGTTGGAATATAGCCTCCCTGTCTCTCTGCTTCTTTGCACCATGAAGTGAACATCTTTCTTCTTCTATAAACTTTCATCATGACATTTTGTCTCAGCACAGGCCCAAGGAACAAGGGCTAGACAACCATGCACTAAAACTCTGAATCCATGAGCGAAAATAAACTTTTCTTCCTTTTAAATTGTTAATCTCAGGTATTTTGTCACAAAGAAAAAAAGTTGGCTTACACAGCCATCACTAGTGATCAGATGTCAAAGTTTTGGGGAAGGTGATTTTATAAAGCACATAGCAGTTTCTTCCTTTTTACCATCCCCAAACCTATATATAAATTCTATTGCTACTTTTTCCTTAAAAGTGTTTTATCCACATCCCTCAAAATCATTACCACTCTCTGGGATTAGCTCATCATTACCTGAGTTGTTGGAAGAATCTCTAGATTCTTTCTAGTTTTTGTTCTCTACTCTAATAGCTTGTGATCTTTCTAAAAACCATACCATGGGATTCCTTGCTTAAATGCCTTCTGTGCAACCCACAGTTTTCACAATAAAACCCAAACTCCTTAACTTGTTCTATCAGACTTTTCTTGATCAAGTTGTTTATCTTTGCAGTGTCATCTTCTATCATGTCTTCCATTGTAGTGTATATTCTGAAATGTTTATACATTTCTAAAGTATAATTTTCCTTCCTTTTACAGATGCTGTTCGTTTAAACTTGAAAATGTCTCTGTTTTTTGATTTTGTTCCTGTTTTTCTTCTACCACCTTTGTAAAATGTGACTAATTCAGTTTAACAATAAATTTTATTTGCAGACCTACCCAAAAGCCTCCTTCTTCAGATTAAATTATGTTCTTTCTCTTCCTGCTTCTTCAGTTTAGCATTTATCACACCTTGATCTTGGCTTTGATTTTTTTTTTTCAAAAACTTCTAAGCTTCAGGGCAAGGAATGTATTTTGTTAATTATTGTGTTCACATAATAGGAATACAATAAATATTTATTGAGTGAATGAGGAGTCCAAGTCAAATAAGCATGCCATGTAAATGAGAGCAGCAGAGGAAAAGACAAAGCAGACTCTGAATGGAAGTGTCAGCTATGTATCATATTTGCCATTACTGAGAAGAACCTTGATACTCTCTGTGCTGCTTTCTTTTCTCAGGAAGCAAAAATACTCACAGCCTAGCCTTGTAGACAAAAACATCTTTTTATCCTTACAACTTACTTATATGTAGTATTCTCAATTGGCCTAAATAAATGATATCTATTATCACCAAAATCTCTTCCTCCAGCTTTGTCATGTAAATTAGCTATAATGGCTATACTTTTTACAAGAATTTCAGACTTTGTTTTTTACTTCTATAAGATTTTCTGAAAAGACATTTGCGTTCATTTTACCTTTTAAAAATAGTTTAGTGAATTTTAATAGCAAACTTACAAGAGCATCACAAAACAGACAAAATTAAAAACATGTACCTTCATGTAAGACAACTCAGAAAAGTATAGTGAGTCTAACATATGGTAAAAGTCCTACAAATATTGTTACATTACTATCAATAATAAATGTATTTTTAAACAAAATTCAAATGCTGACATTGTCCAGAAAAATTTAACAGGTTTATCTAGAATTTTTATAAATTCAAACTGCTGAAACTTGTTTGTAGAAACATTTCAGATTTGGATTAGTACTTTACATCCCCAAATTTATATTAAAAATTCACACACGATTGAAATTGGAAAAACTGCCAATAACTAATTTGTGTTCCTATTTTTCCACTTGCCGTAATATGCTTAATTATCATTTGACTCCATGAGGGGAAAAAAAAAATCTTATGTTCAGAACCACAAATAAAAAAAATCTATTTTATTTTTCAGAAATACATATTCCTTATCATAATGAATGCTAAACATGCTCTTTACCTGTGGGTCATGCTAACTAGGTGCCTTTTGGCATAACTGTTACACAGTTGTCATGGACAGCACACAGGCAGTTGCCTTTTAAAAGGTCAGCTAGTGAGACCTTACTGGCCTCTTGAAAAGTACTAACAGAGGTGCTCTGAAAGTGAAGATCTATTTTGAAGTCCTGAGCAATTTCTCACACCAGGCACTGCAAGGGAAGCCTGAGAATGAGAAGTTCTGATAACATCCAATTTCACAGAGGGCCGCAGTGCCAGATTTGTCATGGTAAGATTTTTCTGCTCTTCCACTAGGATGCTCTCTTGTGAGTGGCTTCCTGGGTGCTTAATCATGTATAGATTTGTAGATATTCTACTTTGCATAAGCCTTGGTACAGAGACCTTTTTATTTACCCTCTTCTTTTTGCTGAAGCTCAGTGACCTAGAGGCTAAACTATTGTTAGAGAGTGACTGACTCTGCTAGGTGGCTGCAAATACAATGTAGATCTTTGCATTTCTTCAAAGTAACCTGGTTTTATGATTGTGACCCAGCCATAAAATGCAGGAGCCTAATGAGAAGGGAGCAACCACACAATTTACTGGGAGGACATTTTCCTCTTCCAGTCATTCAGGGAATTGCCAAGTATTTCATAAACACAGTTGAAGTTAATTATGGTTACCTTTTGTGGTGGCACATTTTAATAGAAAGGTAGATAGTTTTTCTTCAGTCTTCCCTCCCTCCCTCCTTTGCTCTTCCTTTGCCTCCCCTCTGCTCCCCTCCCCTCTCCTCTCCTTTTCTTCACTCCTCTCCCTTCTTCCCTCCCCACTCCCCCTATTCAACCGTATAGGCCTTGAGTGAAAGTGAACAAAGTTAAATATTTAATAAAAATAGCTTTTCCTAAAAGACTCATTTTTGCTATATCTTAAAATGCAATTTAGAATGAACACTCTCATTCCTGAACTGTTTTTGAAAGTCTAATAAAGCAAAGTAATTAGCAGGGGGACAGAAGCGTAGGTTATCAACCTTCTGTCCTCTCCATCTATGGATCTATTAAACATTCCTCAGTGAGTGTTCTGTTAAAAATTAATATGTAAAAGACTGAATTCCATTCTCCCCCTTTCTTTTCTTTCTCTTTTATTTCTTCTTTCCTCCTTCCCCTCTTTTTTTCCTGCTTTACTCTATGTATGTATCATTGAGTCCTGCCTCCATAGACACATTAAAGTATATAACATTTATGTTAAAAGAAAAAGTAAATAACCATTAAAAAGCAATTTGAGAAGTTCAGAGTTAGAAATATGCACTGAGACTATGGGAAGAGCTTTCTACTGTCTGCACCCAGTGATATGATAAGAAGAAACGATTTGGATTAAGAAAGGCTATTTGGAAGAAGGGAAGCACAAGCTTATATTTCAGAATATAAGCAATATCTATCTATCTATCAATCTGTCTATCTATCTATCTATCTATCTATCTATCATCTATTCTATTTGAAACAGATAGACAGTGGGGGAGAAGAGCAAAGCATACTCAGACAGTTGAAAATAGTTGAATAAACCTGTAATTAGAGCTTATATGAAAGGAGAGGATTGCTGGGACTATAATAATATAAAATTGGGAGAATAGCAGGATCATACATGGAAGGATTTTGTGCAAGTCAACCATGTTTTTATGTACTTAAATACATTGTTAGGCACTAGTGATACAAAATAAATTAGAAATAAGAAGATTCTCCAGAACAAAATAACTCAAACTTTAGTAAAATGGAAAGGCATTGTGTCTCAGTTACTTTCCTACTGTTGAGAATAAATATTCACAGTTCTGAGGAGGAGAGGTTTATTTTGTCTCACAGTTTGTGGAGGTTTCAGCCCATAGGCAGCTGGCTTCAAGGCAGAATGGCATAGCAGAGGGGCACAGCAGCAGAGGATTGTTCATGGCATGGCAGGCATAGAGAGGTTGAAGGGAAGGGTTACTGGCTTGCCTCTTCTGGCCAGGGTTTACCTCCTTACACCACATTTAACTGTAAACTCATCAGTAGACTAATCCACCATGCCCCCATGATCCAGTCACCTCCCCAAAGCTCCAGCAATGAGTACATGAGGCTTTGGGGTGGGCATCTAGATATAAACTGTAACACATGGCAACAACTGACTGCAATAAAAATGACAATAACAAGTGTTTGGCTATTGTGCTGGAAATGATTTGGAAGATTTTAAATGAGAGGGCTGTTACATTTTGGAATCACTCAGAATTGTACAGAATAAAATAGAAGTCTGTGAAATCAGTGACAAAGTATCATTTGGGAGACTCTACTATCCTGATTAGAGGAGATGTGAAAAAAGTACCAGCAAGGATAGGTAAGTGAAGACAGATGTTTGCCGTATTCAGAAGATAGGGTAGGTAAGAAGGTCCTAAGGATAATTTGTCTGTTGGTGGTAAAAGAAATATTGGAAGAAAAGATAACATCTAGGTTTCTGGCCTGTTTTTTTTTTTTTTTTTTCTGTGTTGCAATTTTGGTTGTCCTAGGAGCGCTCCTCAAAGCCCCTACCTCTCTGTTTCTTTTGAGGAGGATTGGTGTGAATTTGCTTGGTCAGAGTTTGTCTAATTAGTCTATGACTAATTACAGGGAAATGCTGTTGTCTGTAAAATAAAGAACCAGGCAAGAGATCTCCTTTTCCTTTAGTTGGGTTGTTATGGAGAAATTTTCTCTGTACCCTGTCTTCAGCCTCACAAGGCAAGGGCTCTCTTATTGGTGGGTGTGCTTACCATTTTCTCTATTTAACATGCATCTGAGTTTGTGTGGCTATTCCTTGGTTCTGACTGAGGAGCCTACTCAGAGTCTATCCTGTGGACATACTCTTCTGTTTCCCAGACTCTTGATTTGCAAACATGGTAAATCTATAGATAGTGCTCCAAAGTTCACTTCTTAGTTTTCTTCTTCACAGTTGTTAATACAGTAGTCATTCATGTCTTTTCACCACTAATCTTTGTAGTGGGCTTTATGGTTCAGAAACTTGGAGTAGAGATTTAGGTCCCAAGTTTTAATGAGTCACTGAATGCAATTCATCAAGATCAGAGGGCTTTATCTCTGCACATCTTATCTTTGTTTTCCTTTCCCTTTCTCAGTTGAAGGGGTTAACTGCCTTAACTCTGATTCTAAAGTTTGATCATCATCTGTAATTCTTCCTTTTCTCTCATCACCTAGTTGCAGCAATTTCCTCCTTGAGACAACACTTGAATCTATCATGTTCTTGATTTTTCAGTCATCACGGTTCTGGTTCAGTCTTTTATTATCTCCAGTTTAGGTGACTGGAGAATCATTTTAACCAGTCTTTCTCCAGTCCCTTTTCACTGCTTCCAACGATTTCTTTAGTGAGATAAGCATATCTGATCATATCATTGTCCCACTCAGAAGCTTCCAGCCCATCATTGCTTACAAGAGTCACCTTCTGCTATCTGATGTCAACCTCTCCGTGTTGTAGTGCAAGAGAAACTGGATTTAATGGCAGAAGGTTAAGGCTTAATTCTTGCTAGAATTAGTTATCTTTGTCATTTTACAAGTCACTGTTTATCCTTGTGTTCCATCATCTTTAAAACAAGTGAGAAGAATTTGATATTTGCATTGGTCCTATCAAGAAATACACCTCCAATTAATCATGTTTATACTTTCTAGCCTTGTTTTTGCAAATAACTCTTAACTTACAGCAGGATACCTGTAATGCCATAAACAAAATCTAGACCTTTTATTGGTCTGTGTCTCTGCAATCATATTCATTTGACTTGTAGTTAAATTTCCTTTCCTATCTTTTCGTGGTTTTTCCCATTGACATCTTATGTATCTTTCAAGACCTAGATCAAATCCATCTTTTTTCACCAACTCTCTCATGATACCTGCAGTTAGAATTAATTCTTTTTTGTAAGTACTCTCAGAACATTTATCTTATGTCATACAAGGTGTTGGCATTGTCCAACTATTTATCTTTCCCCGTGCAATGTGTTAGAATTGTTCAACTATTTAAACCCCTTAATAGGGAGGGTTTATGCATGTTCTATTTGTACCTCTCTATCTTAGCTCCTTACACATGATAAACTCCCAGTGAGTATCTGTGGTTTGACTGAATAGAAAGGATTAACCTATTATTCATTAAGAAACAAGTACTGGTTTTCAAAATCCTCACTAAAAACTCTCATTTAATAGGCTTAACTGATGGATTTCTAAATAAAGGTTGGAATTTTTAAAAAATCAAATTTAGTCTCAAGGGGAAAATGTAGATGGGATAAATGCATTCCAATGTTTATACTAAATTTCAAACGAAGTATCAAAAACATTCAGAACAATGAGAGAATGTTTCGAATAAGCATATAGCCTCTCATAGCAACATGAATGGACAAATACCCCTTTGGTTATGTTTATTTCTACTTCATGAATTCACTTATATTTATTTTATTTTATAATCTTCCACAGATGGTTAAATAACTTTCTTATTTTAAAAAAATGCTTTGTACTGAAACGACCTATTCTTGATGAGATGGAAATATTCTTGGTCACTGCAGTTTGCATGAGCTCTTATTTTAATGTTGAAGGAGCTCACCATGTTGATAATTTTTACCCAGAAATACTCATCAAATTAGAGTTTGAGTACAAAGCTCTAATTTTGTCTTTGCACATAGAGTAGCATAATTAACTGCTGCCTATTCAAAGTCAGTTAATGGAAAGAGAAAGAAACGAGGCCCAGTGTGAAACTGCATTCTTCTTTCCTTGGCCAGAAATGCTCATAGGGCACTTGTCTGATTTTGACTCTTCAGATGTGGAGATAAAAACCTCAGCTAATTGTCTCTTTACAAGGGGATAAACACTTGGGTCTTCCCCTGAGTTTCCACAGACAGGTTCAGTGTCATCCATGATGCTTGCCATCTGAAATTGTACTGCTACATTCAGAGTAATTTTCCATTTAGGAACCTCCTGCAGCAGCTGAACTCTTTCAGAGCACTGCCATCCCCTGTGCTTGATAACTCCATGGCCTTTGTAGCACTGGGTCTGGGAAAGAGAGTAGAGAAAATCTTCTTGCATTTTAGCAACTAATTGATTCAGTAAGATTCATGACATTCCAGAGACATCATTATTACTTGCCTTGTCTCATCCTAAATACATCCCGGACCACTGTGACCTGGAAATACAATGTCTTTCCATGGAGCTACTTAAGAAATCCCACAGTGCGTAATAATGTCCAGTGTTCATTCTATTTTCCCAGCCTGCTACTTCTTCAGTTTTGTGACCTGATTTGAGTGACTGACATGGATTTTTACAATGAGCAAAATGATGCAAGTGTACCAGGAAGATTTTAGTATTCAAATAAACCAAAATAAATACCTTTTTGCAAGGTATTTGACATGCACAATGTCGTTCAACAATGAGGCATAGTTAGCCTGCTTATTTGAAGTGTTTAAAAAATCATCGCTGGCATCTGGTGAGAGACTGCCAAGTTTTACAGCCAATATCTGCACACAGAGAACTGCACATTGATTGTAAGACAGGAGAGTTCATTTTCTTGCTTAGAGTTGTTCTATTCCTTCTCCATCAATTTTAGATTCAATTCTCTATGGTCATTCTCAGATTCAGGAATAGTACTTAATGCCAACGGCCATTGTACTTATAGTTCTATATTTAAATATTGGAAAAAGAGTATGTAGTACCAAGAAAAAGCCGCTATAAGCCAGAATTAAGTAAATGGTGACTAGGTGAGATAAGTAAAAGGAGATCAGATTAAACCAGTGGGATGAGAGGGTGTTACTAAGGGATTTAGGAACAAATGTACACTGCATTAGATATCAGTTGTTAGTGATTCAATAACTGTTTGTTCTATATTGTTGGGTACAGTGAGACTGCTGCCTACAGAGAAGGGACGACATTGTTTCAGGTGCAGGGACTGTAGGGGAGGCTGGATCCAAACCTTCATTCCTATGGAGAACACACTTCCATGTTGATTTTTAAAATAGCTACATTTCATGAAGTTTCCACATTAATCTAAAAATGCGAATTTATCTAAATAACCTAATCTGCAAAATAATCTTGGTTTTCTTTCCTATCTAAATGTCAATCATTTCCAACACACTTCCAAACCAATTTCTTCTTTCCTGAAACATATAAAATGGTTCTCACAAATGGAGTTTGTTTGGAAACATCCCTGTTTTGTCCTGTTGAGTGGCCTTAATTATTTTATATTTTCCTCTGGAGGCTAAGAGGATTTGGCTGCTTTTTCTCCTTTAGGATAAAACATGAACTTCCAAATGCCCAGGAAAATAAATGTACTCCTGACTAGTTGCCCAGTGGAATAAAGTAGCTGAAATTATTGTTTTTTTATGGTTATTAATACTGAATTATGCTGGTAAAATGGTCTAAGATCTTATGATGAGAGAAGCTGTGTAAATATGAAATCACAGTGTTAAACAACAGCTGCACCCTCAAAGGATAGTGAAAATTCACTTATCTAGATTTAAATATGAGAAGAGCATGAAATGTGTTAGCTTTTGAGATAGGGAAGTGGATAAATTTGCAGGTTCATATACAGTGATTATTTGAAGCCTATGCTGACTTATTCAGCCAGCTCTTCTCTACCAGATTGGTAATGGATTTTAATATACGGCATCTCTTTCATGTTTCAGCCACCCGACTCATGCTATTAGGTGATATGATACCTAATAGCATGTGTGCTCTGCTAGATGCTGACCTCCAATAATTAGGAAACAACATCTCATCTTTGCTCTCAGTAAACAGAATGCAAGCAGTAGGTTGAAGTGTTGTTCTAAATCCTTTATATTTAAATTAGAAAATTTGAAACATTTTGTTGGGTAAACAGTTCTTCCATTTTCATTTACCCAGGGCTATGCCAGCATCCAGCAGGGGAGGCCAGTGTTGTACAAGGTTAGCATGGGGATATTGTCTTAAGGACAATTTCCATGAACTTCTCATGGGACCAAATCCATTCTCTTGTACCATTTCCCTCTCCATTTCCTCAGACATCTCTTGAATTGTGAAACTGTGGCAATATAAGCAATAATGAAGTTGAGAGTGTTGGCTTATCATTGTAATACCAGCACTTGGGAGGCCAAGGCAGGAGGATTGCTGGGAACTCTAGGCCAGTCCAGGTTACATAGTGAGTTCAAGCCTATCCTGTACTCTTAGCAAGACTCTATCTCAAAACAAAAACAAAATAAAAACAAAATGCAAGCAAACAAAAAACAAAACCAACAAACAAATCAAAGAAAGAAACAAAGAATGGTACGTATAAGATAGTGGAGAGAGGGGACACCTTACGTTAAGTACTGATTTATTTCAACTCTGTATATCTTTCCTAACTCCATTGGTGATACAAGAACCGCAGAATTGGTTGAGAGGCAGTTTTAAGATCTTTCCACTGTTTCTGAGATACGTTCATTTTGAACTTTTTAATTTAAGACAACAAATTTAGCTATCTCTATGTATTCCTTTGGAGATAATGTTTTCAGATATAGCAAATAAAAATACAATCAATAAAAATATTACATGGAATATATTTGTCTTAAAATTAATTTATAGTTTACCTAAGTTTAATTTATAGTTTATCAAATGTAATTAACTCTCCTGTATTTTTTCTAACAATTTATCTGGAGACATTTTGGAGTTTACTACATTTTCCATTTTCCTCATTTGGACTTCATGTGCTGTCACTCAGTAAACATTTTCATTACAAAAGATGATCAACTATCATGAATAGGAATCACCATTCGTATGTGTCATTGGCTACAGGCCTTTCAATAGTTTCATTCTCCAAAATTGTTTTGGTAAATATTTTATATACTCTGCAAAATAGATGATTTATTTAGGATTTCCTTTAAAACTCTTCTTAATGCTTTTTAACCTTTTCACTTTCTTTGACTTCCACTGAAGAGGAAGGTGGAGAACATGCTATCTGTCATGATTGCCTTTGCAGTCTCTTCAACTTCCCTGTATGATGTTACTTGGAACCATGAGGACTAACTCCACTGTGACCTTCATTCGTGTCCATGCCAGTATCTAAGGAAGTGAGAGTCTCCAAACCATTCCAGTCTCATTATTCACTTGTTTTACCTCTCATCACAGAAACTACAGCTTTTCAAGAATAAAGGATCATGCGGTAAGAACTCTGTGTCCTCAACCTTTTCTGTGGAAATTCATTTCACTTTTCATCCTTTCACTTATTATCTCAGTTTCAGGCATCCATTATGTAGTTGATCATCACTCCATCCCCATCTTCTCAGCTTACTCACTCAATTGCCTTAATTGCAACAATCTTTCAATGTCCTCTGTTTTACCACCTATCCTGTTGCTAACTTCCTCTCTTAATCCCTTATCAAGTTTAAATTTCATGATCAACCATCATACTCATTTACTTGTGAATACTCCCTTGTTTACTTTCCTTTTGTTCTATATTCTCTTGGCTGAAACACAGCATAGTTTAAAACAGCTTTCTGGGCCAGGGATATAGCTTAATTGCAAAGCACCTGTCTGGCAAGCACAAGGTCCTGAGTTTGATTCCTGGTACCAAAAACAAAAAACAAAACAAAACAAAAAAAGCTTTCTGACTGCTTCATGCTTGAAATAAAAGACATAATCAAGATGATTGTTTTGTTCTTAACATACGATTATTAATTCTGAGGTGGGTTTTTATACTGCCAGTTATTCTGCTAATGTGCTTACTCTCTCATCTTCTAGATCAGTACTACATATTCTTGATTTTCTTTGACTCCTCCAAGGTCTCCATCTATTTACCCTCTCACCTGATGGCTGAGCCATCTTCTTCACTGATAAAAGCAATCAGAAGTAAACCTCCACATGCTCTAGGCCAGTGTTGTAGCCATTCATCTATCCTTTCAACTCTCACTATAAATGAACTATCACTATCCCTGGCTAAGGACAAAGACCCCAGCCTGCTTTCTCTACTCAAAAACAATTGTTTAAAGGCTCTCCCCTTCCATTTACAGTTCACCAATCTTCCAATCTCTGTTGGATTATTCTGATCAGTTTATAAATGTATTGTTGCTCTCTTTCTAACACTTAAAAAACATTCTTTTATGACCCTACTTGTTTCTGTAAATGTTTCCCATTACTACTTAAAATAATTTTCTATTGGTTGGTTTGCTATTGCCAATTACCCTTTTCCCTTCTCTGTGGAACATACTCAGCTCATCCCTTTGTTTCCACTGAATAACGGAAAATAGTTTTACCAAGATCTATGCTTTCTTCATTGCTACATGTGAAGATAATTTTGCAGCTTTAATTATACTTGGTAGATCAAAAACATTTGACACAGGTGATCACTTGTCCTTGTATTACTTACTTCACTTAACCTAAAAGAGACTACATTTCCCAACTTTACTTTGCTAACCTTAACCCTAATTTCTTTCTGTGTTGTCTCTCTACTCCCTAAGTGTTGAAAGGTGGCAGACCTTATGCCTATAGCCTTTTTCTCTTTTCTATCTTTGCCCCACTAAAGGAGGGGTTCTCAACCATTTTCATGGCTTTAAATACCGTCTACAGGGTATATAGTCTCTATATAGGTCTCCTGCCTAGACATCTTGTGACTTCAATATCCAAATGCATCCAAATATCCTGTATATATGAAAAGCTACTTAGTGTTCCCTTGAGGTGCCTAATAGACCCCATATACTTAACGTTTCCCAGATAGATTTGCTGATATTCCTTTATCACTAGTTTTGTTCTAGTCTTGCAAATCACAATGAATAGAAAATTCATCTATGTATTTATTCTAACTAAAATCTTGAAGGCTTATCTCTGTCCTCTTACATTCTCTGCAGTTTATCCCATTCTTATCCTTCTCACTACAACTCTTCAGTTACTTGTTCAACTTAATGCAATAGATTTTTAATTAATCTTCCTGTCTCTTTCGCTGGCTTGTTTTCAATGATGCAGTCAGAAATCTTGTAATAAATATCAATTCTTACCATTCTCTGTCCCTGTGTCCCTCCATCCCCTACCTGATTCTGGGTTATGGTCTGCAGCATTTCTCTGACTTCACTTCCTCCTGCTATTGTTCTCATTCTACCAGACTCTCTACAGGCACAAGCATCCTTTCTTATTGCCTGAAAACCTGGTCCTGCCACAACGACCTTTGCACTTTTTGTTCCTTTATCTGGAATGATTTTCCTTCAGACACAGCTAATTCTCTTGCTTCAATCAGATTTTTACTCAGAAGTCCTTTATCAGGGAAGCCTTACCTAACTATTTTATCTGAATGAACCTCCAGCCTCAGTCATAACACTTCTTTCTTTAACCAACTTACATTTTTTTTAAACTAACATCCTATGAATTTCTTAATAACTTTGTTTGCTGATTGTTTTTCCTATTAGCATCTTAACCCCATAGAGGCAGAAATGTTTTATTCTCTGCTTACATCCTTTTCTGTTTTATTCTCTGCATACATACATTGTATTGGCACACAAAATGTACTCAAATACTTATTAAAATATGAATACTCATGTGAAGATGTTCTGGAATCCATGAGCCACACCAAGTAAGTATCATTGTGGATTTTATTCATTTTATTGCTTAGTATTTTGCAGACATAAACATACTTTTTCAGAAAACCAGTCAAGGGGCCTCATAGAAATATGTATATAAAGCATAATTGTGTGGGACACAAGATTAATTTAATTGAATAAATGTTTTCGTGAGTACATAGCATTCTAAGAGCGTAACTATTAGGAAGAGAAGGCGGTCCTTTCTAGATGTGGTAGAACAATTTAAGCAAAGGGACAGAAGGAGAAGGAGGATTTATAAGCAAAATAAGCAGACTTTCTAAGCCATAGTCCATTATCTTGTGTATTGAAAGGACCAAGAATCAGAAACGGAAGCACTTGAGTAGACATGAGGCAGAATTTTTCATTTTCCAAAGGAGATACTAATCTCTGCTACACTGTTACTTTCTTACTGAGTGTACATGGTTATCAAATGATATGGATATAGAAATGAACTGTAGCTTCTGAAATGCCCAAAATGCAAGGGATTACTTTCAAGCACCACCATCAAGAAATGATCCAGCAGGGAGTGTGAGGCAATCAACAGTCAACAGAATGAGAGTCATAATTTATCTGGAGGCTTATTCTTGGCTATTAGGGAGATGTAGAATGTGGTTAAACCAGCATGTTCTGATGGATTATTGTGGTCTGCAATGTATAAAAGGTTAAGGCAACTGATTTGAAATCTAATGCAATTTCTGTGTGTAGACTGGAGTCCGCTCACAGTAAGTCTTTGGAACTACAATGTGATTTAAAGTGGAGAAGGGATGGAAAGCTTAAGGTAGGTTTCAGGAATCTGTGTGCAAAGTAAACATGTGGCCAATCACTTTGATGGGAAAAAATTCTAGGAGATAGAGCACCAGAGTACTGGGTAATATTATACATGTGAAAAACAAAAGGTAGTAGGGCAATACAGACCAAAGCAAAAGGTCAGAGGCTTTGCAGTGAAGTACAACTCTGGTTTCATTAATGGGAATGATTACGCTTAGTAAAGCTAAGGGAAATATAGTAAATCAAACTGCTTGGATTTTGTCCATTCCAGGGTAGTTATGAAGTTTTTCCTTTGTAGCTATGAAGTTTTAGCTTATTTCTAAACTCTTGCAGCAATTTAAGCCTGTCTCCCCTTTTATAGCGGTCATAAAATTATTCAGCCTCCTTTTAAAATACAGCTACTGCATTTGACTCTCTGATCTCCTGCAGCGCTGAATTCCACTGTGTGCAGAGTATTTCATTTTATTGGTTTTTAAATTTTCCTGCTGCACTATTCATATGAGTACTTATTCTCATATTGTGCAATGGCATTTTAAGCTTGGAATTGATAACTTTGTTCCCCCTGTACCTCTCCTAATCTTAAATAGTGCAATTAAGTTCCTTTCTAACTATGTCCATTGTCAGACTGGAGAAACTGGGTTTTCATAATCTTTCTGTGCATGTCAGTCCTGCCAGACACTTCACCTCCCTCAGACCTAATCTGGACTTTCCACTAAGCACACAGCACCCTACCCTATAATCACCACCAGGCAGGAATTGTGAGATACTTTGAAAATCATGAGGTCATTACCTGACAAAATCTTACATTTAAGCAGTGCTTTCATCCCCCAAAATACTCATTGTCCTTTGGCAACAATCTCAACTCTCCAGATACCATCCATCTTGTGGAAAGGAATGCGCATGTCAGTGTGTGTCTCTGAGTGGATTCTTGAAGGGGTTCATCCTATCTTTGGGTCCCATAAGGTACAGTGTGTGGAGGCTGGTAGAAGGGTCCCACCCATCTTGCAGAAGAGAACAGTGATTGCTGTTGCTGCAGGCTGGCCATTTGGGGTGGCCAGCCAAAAGCCAAATAATGAAGCCAAATAAAATAAAACAGAACATTGAGCGGTTGCTAGAGGGAAAGAAATGTGTCAGTCCAGCCTTTTGTTATGGCTCTGCTGTAAGCATCAGTGCATGTGAGAAGCCCTGGACTGGCACTAGAATGATGCTGTGTAATTTGAAGCAGGCAAAGCACAGATGCTGGTTCTTATTAAATATCTGCAAATCTTAGCATTTGTGCACACCTTCCTTTCATAGATAACAAAAATCCCTCCGAAGGGGTTCACAATTTCTACTAGTCCCTGGATTTGCAGCTTTTTGATGTGTCTACATGGTTCCTATCTCAGGGGTGGTTTGACCAACTGTATTATGAAGCTGCCTTGTGAAGGTAGGAGACTTGTATTTTTGAGGACCGCAGATTGTTTTGAAATTCTTTAATAGCAACATTTTAGGGCTCATTTGTGGCATAGATTTTTACCATTATATAATGTTGTGAGTCAAAGATGCAAGCAGTATTACATTTCAGATGCTCTAAGGTCTAAAAATGTAGATGAACTTAGCAGAAGTCTTATATATTGCCAGTGTTCAATTCTGAAATACAGGCTAAGACTTGGGTGACACTTGGGAGGCCACTTTCATCTTGAAGGAAGGGTTAATAAGCTCAGCCATCAAGATAAATAAAATTTCAATGCAATTTTAGAGAAGCCAAATTATTGCCAAAAAATCAATGATGAAAAGAACATTAAAATTTTAAATATAGATAGCAACAATATAACTAATTTTTCCTTTTGCCTCACTTCTCCATACACCTTGATAGTACAAACTTTGAAATTTTCCCATTTATTGGGGCTGATGATATCTAAGTACTCTCTGATATGTAAATTTTATTCCCAGGTATGCTTCTTAGAAAAAAGTAAGGTTTGGGATGCATGTCAAAAACAAACAAACCAACAGAAACCACAAAGACACAGAGTTTAACTCTTGTTTCCTTGGCATTACCATCCTGTTGACATCACTGAAGACACTGCTCAGTGGACTGACATGAATATTGTTTTGTGGTGTTTGTTCTTAAGCTCAATAGTGCATATAGAGTAGTGATGTTTTATGCGTTGTTTTGTTTGATATATTTTTAAACTACAAATGCTCTATACTGTGAGACAGTTTAGAATATCACTACTTGGGTAGCCTCATTAAATAACTCCAAATAAGTCTTATTGTTGCCCTCATACATTTTAAAATATATTTGTTATACTACATGAAATCACAGAATTTTTATAACATAATTATATTAAAAGGACTAATATATAGTCCATTGGTAATTAAGGGCCAGTCATGTTTCTGATATGATCCCACATTGCTCTACTGCAGGACAGCTTAGGCTACCTCACTCACCCCTCTTCTCCCCACGGCTCTTGTCAAAGCTGATAGTTGTCATAACAGGAAAGCCTGGGTTTTAAATAACTGCTCTCTTCACAGGTTAGCTCAATGCAGAGTTGGACTTTGTCATGAGGCTATAGTGGGTCTTCCTCCTCTATCTCTATTATATTGACGTTGTTCACTCAGATACATGGACAGAATAGGGAACTTGATGTTGTTTATCCTTGCTTATGAGTTTTGATGTTAAAGAGTAAACATACATTTTTTCCAGGCAGACAGAGCAAAGGAATTGGGGCAGGAATGAGTAAAGTTCCTCCCTGTATTACTTTCAAGTTAAGTCAAGTTGGATTCTTACCAGAATTAGTCACTGGTGGAGACTGTCTGAAAACTCAAGCTGATGGCAGTATTTCTTGTAGAAAACAGAAATACTGATGAGAAGGCCAATTTTGTAAGTGTGACTTCTTTTCTTCAAGAACAGCCATTTGAGACCATTCTTAAAATAATTGTCAGCAATTCCAGCTAACATTAACAATACTCACATATTAATTATCATTGTTCAATAGTTAAGGTCATGACAGCAAATTTCTCTTTGAACTTCAGTTTAACTCATTATTTGGGTCATAACATGGACAAAGAGTCTATTCTGCCCAGTTTTATTCTACCATAACTAATGGCAATTAGTAAATTGGTGGGAGGTTGTACAGTTAATCTAGGTCAACCTCAACTGTTACAAAACAGTATTTGTTTCCTCATGATAGATTCCTAGTTTTTGAAGGTCTAGTACTGATGTTTCTATGACCTGACTTTACATGGATGAGAGTCATGAATCTATGTCAAGCCTTGATCCCCAATGGATATTTTAAAGTCACTTTGATAAAAACAGAGCCTGTGCTTTTGAAAGTTTAACCTACAATTGCAAATTACGATATTGCTTTCAAGATTAATAAGGTGTGGTCATTGAGATTTTGTACACTACATAAATAAAAAAGTCTCAAAATCTTTTTAAATGATAGGCCAGGGGCTTTAAGCAAGCTTCTTATATCTTGTGGATCTTATTAATGTCTCCTCTAGATAATTGCTGCTATATAAACTAAATTTATCTGCCAGTGAGAAAGAATTAAATCAATACAATTGACCAAAAGAAAGAAAAGATATGATGTTCTTGACTGTAGAATTCATTGCCTGAGTTGATAACAAGCTTGTAAATAATCCTAAAATATAACCAAACTCAGCATGCACTAACAAGCAAAGAGAAATTGAGAAAACCAAAAAATGCGGGCAAACTTTGGTACTATGCTACTTGTGATGTTGATAAACACTAAGCTGAATCGCCATTCGAACACCTTGGAATCTTAGGTTAATAACAATTGATAATTTCTAGTGGTATTGGCTGTGGTTCCTCTTTTGAACTTTTAGATCACTTGTTTCTCTTTGTGCTAATATTTGTAATCTTTCTCTAATCATTTTAAAATTAGACTGATTTTGAATATTGTTAAGTAATGGTAATTTGTGGCTGTCTTGCACTTTTGTTCTGCCAACATTTTACTATTTACAAAGTAAATAAGGAATTTGTAAAAGCACCAGTAGGGTATCATGAATTTTTGTTTTCGTTGAATAAAAAAACTTACAATCTGAAATTTCTTCAAGCAGTGTTCATGATAAGACCTTGATATTAGAGGTGCAAAAACAACTTCAACAATCTCAAGAAAAGTCTTTCTTAAGGGACCACAAATATACAGGGTCAAAAATGTCTATTCCCTGTGCTTGGAAATTTCAAGTAAATTTCTCTGTACACTTTTCCATTGCTTGCAGGAAGTATACAGGGGTGTTTCAGTGTTTTTGGCTTGCAGAGAGTTCCCTTCTCAAAAAACATCTTGTCCTGAGGGAATGTTTGGAGATTCACGACTGTGTTATAAAAAGAAATGCTGTGCAGTGAAAACACACTTCACGATAGCTCGTCAGCTGGTGATGCCAAAAAACAATTCTTAGGAAAATGAACATTCTTGTTTTGTTTTGCTTAATTTTTCTTTGCTAAGGGAATGGTGACCAGAAACATACATTTAGACAGCATCATTAAGACTTACACACACGCACGCACGCGTACGTGCACAGACACACAGATTTACCCTCACACACAATACTAATTGAAGATAAAATCGAAGGACTCAGTATAATTTGCTGTCCCCTTGCTGGTGTCTGTTAGTGGCCACTTTGCTATAGCCTATCATTTTTATTGCCAGTGGGAGTCAGTGATAGGCACAGAATTATTGCCTGATAATGACACCATTACTGTGTGTCACTACTGTATTTGGACTTGGGGCTATTTGTAACTTGTTTGATTCCCAGCACAGAGCAGTAACTGAACAGGCTATTCTAAATGAACACATTTGTTATCTAGATACCATAGATCAGGGTCAGCTGGGAAGCACCAGACAGTACATTCAGGGCTGTTGTACTCATGTTGAGTTATGTCTGTGCACCCAACCCAACACCATTCACTCTTGGCATTTTCAGATGGCACCAGCTCCTGTGCCAGTAATTTGTGCATATTTGTGATTGAAAGTAGATCTGGAAAGGGAAGCCATATGGTTTGCCGTTCAAGTCTGATGCATTTGTGAAGTAACAGATGCAAAAACTGAGCACACCTGGAATTCAGCGGCAGAAGCCCTGACAGAGCAATCTGTTGTGTAACACCATATATTGCTGGAGGATTTGTGGGATGAAGTCCCTACAGGAATAACCTGCCTGCATATAACCCACGTCTTAATACATAACCTACATTAGCCATTGGGCATTTATTTTTCATCACTGGCTACGTTTATAGTCTCATTAGTTTTCTGTGATGAATGAATAAATATTGTGGCACACAGTTTCTTTGAGGGAATAAAAAGAATAGGTGGTATAATTTGAAAATATAGGCAGAGTCTTAGCTGTATTATTTTGCACTGTTACAGTAAGGTTTATATGAACATAGAATGCAGTTGGTTATGGTGTGAGGTGTGTGTGATATTTATGAGTTTTGTGTAACTAAATTTAGTTTTGTATTATTTTTGTGCTCTCTTAATAATTAGAACCCCGTGGGAACAGAGTTAGGAAATATTGTAGAATTTTATGTGGATTATATATCACAATATGTTAAGTCAAATATTTCTGTATACAGTTAGGGTTGAGGGAAAGTTGAATTGAGGCACAATCCAGTTCTAGTGCCTGTGTCTATTAAAAATTCCTTTTATGTCCTTATTGTATATTAGTGCAGTAACCCTTATTGACTGATAGTCAAAGGGGCCAGACAGGCCCATGTTTTATGGTGCAGGGATAGACAGGAAAGATACCTTTGATTTGAGTGGTACAGTCAACATCTGAGCTGCCATCTGAGGGTTCATTAGCCCATTTTCAAAGAAATCTGCAAGATTTTCTTGAATGTGAAAAGAAACAGAATAAAATCACTAAAGACATTTACTGTAGTCAAAGATGTGCTTCAGTACCCAGCAATTATATTAGGCTAAGGAAATGTCATTGTGTACAGAAAGAAGAAATTGTGTTGATATTTTACATAGTATTATGTAAGAATTACAATAAAAGAGGGTATCATTCCTCAACTAGTATTATATTTTAATAGCAGCTATAAAATGTGAAATAATTAAACTAAGCAAATTTTAAAGGGTAAAACTGAATGATGGTCTTTTTTTTTAAAGTGAAATAAATTTTAGAAACTTGTTTAAAATGAAGAGATATTAAGAAAGAACTGTGGACCAGAGTGATGACCCTGCCGGTTATACAGATCTTGAAGAGTGGTAGACATGACAATGAGAAAAATGGCTGAGAGGACTGACATTACTTTAATCCAAGTGTGAGGGTGATCGAAAACAAGACATAGAGTTCAGCATTCTTCATCAAAGTTACATTAACTTTACTTTGGTAGTGAAGTTAACTACCTTATGGTAGTGGGATTATAATTAGGAACAAAATATGCACATATTTTAGAAGGGAGTAGACGCTTAATTGCCTTCACTTTGGGAAATATCTAAGAGGAATTTGAGAGGGCTTTGCCTTGTAACATGAGGAATATCATTAATGGAAAGAGTGTTGCTTTTACATGAGTAGGTTAGGGAGACTGTGTGCATCAGTGTGTATCCAGGAACTGACTTACAGCTACTCCTGCTTTCCTTTATTATATCAGTATATTATATTCTCTCTGTCTCCCTGATACTTGGACTCTTTGGAAGAAAAATCAAGAAATGAGGAAATTTGGTTTGGGAAAAACAGAAGCTTTCACTCACGGAACCCTCAAAAATGTTCACAGAAATCCAGGTATGCTACTTGGGTTTCTCCCATGTCCTTGCGATCACAGTCATAAAATCCTCCACAGTTCTGTGTTAGCTTAGTCTCCACCCTTCCTTTTCATGACATTATGCATTTAGAATGTTTCCAGACATGTACTTTTTATTAAATTTATTGGTACAATTTAGATATACATATTAATCACTTTCATCATCGGGAATTTGTACCCAGACATGATATGTCTTGGTAACTCTTTTTTGCCCCACTCCCCTCCCCTCCCTTCAACCCCTCTTCCCTTTCATACTTACAAAGCTTTGTTTCTGTTTTATCCTTCTTCACTCACTTTTCCCCTTCCTTCCTTTTTCCCTCCTCACTCGCTAGTTCCCCTTACCTTTTGAACAGTTTCTACCTATTTCACAAGGGAAATAAACTGGACACACTTGTAAACATTGCATTGTCTCTCTGGTGTGAGAAACTAAGTGTAAGTAAGAACCAAATGAGGGGCCAGGGATTCAGCTCAGGGGCGCAGCACCTGTCTGGTAAGCATGAGGTCTTGAGTTTGATTCCAGGTACCAAAAAAAGAAATTAATAAAAAAAAGAAGCAAAATGAATAATAGATATTGTGAAATAGACGGAACATATATTTTATTCAACTACTAATTTGACCATGTGACATCCATGTCTGCAGTAGTTAAGAAGACTGGGGTTATTTCAAAATAGTTTTATTTGTTTAATGTATTTATCAAGCAATTGCATAGTGCTCAATACGTGCCAGAAGCTGTTATTAATACTTTTCCAATACATGTTGTCATAGATAATTCCTAGTGGATGGCAATGGCATTTGTTTTAGCTCAAATCATTCAGATTAACAAAGTTACTTCTTGTATTACGAACAGGAGAGAGCAGTGGTTCAAAATATTGTTATCGAGTGATCAGATTTAAATTTTGTATTCACTCAGGGTTCCTCACACGTGGCCCACTGTTATCAGAGAAGTCCATGAATGGGCATTCAAGAGAGTCCATTTATCAGCCTGACTATTTATTTTTTTAATGGGAAAAGAGAATATATTCTTTAGTAGGTTCCCAAAGGCATCTTCAGTTAGCAGGAGTGGTGGTGGTTCCCACTGCTTGACTTTTATCATCATTTCTTTATTCAAGCTCAGTTCTATATAAAAAAAAAGAAAGAAATTGAAATGTTTGCTGTAAAAAATATATGCACAATGAAAATTGATGATGTTGAGGAAGAAGTTTTTAAATTAAATTTCTTTTCTTAAAAATGCATCAATAAACAAAAAGAAAAATGGAGGCAAACTCCTTTGCAATGACTACCATGCCATGAAGACAGACAACTCTAAACTGAAAATATTAAGCATACTTCCCAAGTCCTCGAGGCCTAGCTTGAGACAAGAGAACTTGCTGGTGTCTGACATAAGGCTTCTGTAGTCTAGAGCAAATTACAGATTTTCTCATAAGTGTCCACAGTTCTAAACAGAAGTGGTGTGCAAAATTATTGAGTATCTTGAGGTTCAGTGGTCAGAGAGTTTTTCTGAGAGAGTGACGTTGATCTGAGACTTACATGAAAGAAGACGCCAGCCTGGCAAATATTTGTGAGTAGAGTGTGCTAGGAAGTGGGAGAAGTGAGTAAAAAGAATTAAAGGCAAGAATGATCGAGGTAGGATTAAGGAGTAACAGGAAGATGACCTCGGCTGGCCTGAGCCTGTGGAAAATATGGTTGGAAAATACAAATGGTATAGATCATGGTGAACAATTGGAATACAATTTTTAAAAATCCGGAGGTGGGAAAAATTGAAAGCAGACAAATTTCTTAATCTTTTGTAGCAGAGCACTAGTATGTATTTCTAAAGTTAACACATGTTGCTAAATAGTACAATGATTCTGATCTTGTTAAAAATTTAGAACTAATTTAATATTTAAAATATTAATGTCTTGTGTGAAAAAGAAAATTTTAAAGAAGTTCAGCATTCTCTTTAGTCTCTTTTGCTTTTTTTCTTCTCTGGAAAATCCAAAGAAAATTGAATATTTGTTTGCTAAAAGTAACATTGTTCTGCTTCTAGTCTTTTAAAGTAATTCTCTGTTTTTCCTCCTTTCCTCTATTCATCCATCCTCCCCTTCCTTCCTCCCTTCTTTCCTTTCTCCTTTTCTGCCTCCCTTCCCCCATTCCTTCCTTTCTCTATGTCATTAGTATAATGATAAGATTTTTGGAATGATGTGCACCAAATAATATGATGGATTATTTTTTTACCTATTATCTATTTATTCCTACTTTTTTGATAGATATGAACTATCAAATGGTTTTTATTCATATTAGTATTTTGTTTGTTCTTCTGCTAATTATTGTTTTATTTAGCTTTAGAAATTGAGTTATTTTGTGTATGGATTTCTTTTTTTTCAAACCTTTTTAGCATTTAAGAAATTTAAAAATTGTACCTAAGATCTTTGGTAAGTTTTAGCTTTTATAAGTTGTAACTTTCATATTTTTTCAAAGACATTGCAATATGGACAACTTTATTGGATATTTCCTAGCCTTTTTTACGCTAACAAATTTGAAACTTTCTTTTAATACACCATATTAATTAGAATTGTAAATTCTTAATTATTTTTGCATTGATTTTTAATATCTTTGTGAGACCTATACATTTGTACCTTATGATAAATTTTAGTAGCTAATGATTATTGATATGGCAGTTCTAAACATTACTCTTGTTGTTAATCAATTTTTCTTTGAACATGGGAGTTCGGAAATGTTCACCATCTGTTCTTGATACATTCTGTTTAATAGTATTTTCAAAATAGTTGTTGTATGTATTTATCTTTAATTTTGTAAATAAGCACACATTTCAGTTAAAAGCATTTTTGTTGATGAATTAGTTTTAAAATGGTTGATCTAATATATTTATCTTTTAAGTATTTGTATCCAAAAGTGCTCCTTGAACTCAAAGTCTGGAGGTATGGATGCTATGGTAGATTATATTGCTGTTCCTAGTTTCTACTCTTTCGTACTATAGGTTATACATTCACTCATTTTTCTTTGTAACTTTGGTGTATCTCAGTCAGCTAAGTGAAATCTATTTTTTTGCTGATTTGACATAGGACCTGGCCATGTGGGCTGCCTTGGCCAACGCAATGTGACAATAAGCAGATGTTTTTAGTTATCCTGTTCTGTTGGAGACTGGTTTGAAGTGGCACTGAGCAGGCTGCAGAATTAATCAATTGGCTTTTGTATGTGAACTTATGAGTCTGTCCCAGGCCTAAGTGACTTGCCTGGGGAGCCAGTGGGTGAGATGCAAAATAGAACTCTCCATGCCAGCAGTCACAGTAGAAACTTAGAGTGGTCTGTGATACTGTGACTACTCTGAAGGCAAGATGACATGGCAGCTGCAGGTGCTGAGTTTCCCTCAAATTTTCAAGGGCAATACTGCCCACCCTAGAGATCAAACAGTTCTCTCATTAAACAAAGATTTACTGCTAATAATGTCTTTGCTTAATGTCTCTCAAGGCCTTGCTCATTTTCATATCCCTTTTGCCTCAGCTATTCCTTGTGTTTTCCTGTACCCCCTGATATGTTAAGGACTCAAAGAATAGTGGATAGTGCAAAGAAGTCTTTGTCTTAGACACAAGAGCTCTGACCTTCCTGGACCCCCGAAAACCATATTTCTTTGTCTATTGTCTTTTATCCTTCATCATTCACTTATCCAGGGGCTTGGAGGACTATAGCTACTGATACCATTTCCTGGTATCAGTAGCTATGTTCACCAGGAAATTGTATCAGTAGCTGTAGTCACTACATTTAAGCCACTCATGCTTCTACCTTCTGCTCCAGGTAGTTCCTGCATTAGAAGGATGAAGAAATGAACAGATCTAAATTTGACACGTGGTCTAGAGTTCACTCAAATCCAGAACAGTCTAAGAGATATCAGTCAAAATGACCTACATTGTGGTTGACACATAGATCCAGAAATGAAATAAACAAGTGCTTACTGTTTTAAGCAACTGAATTATTGGGGCTATTTTTTTCTGCAGCATTTAAAGTTCATCAATAGATGAATAATTGATCACTTTTAAAAACAGGTATATTTACTTACATTCTGACACCATAAAAACAAACTTGGAAATTGGTTTTGCTACTTACTAACTTTGTGTCATTGAAATCTTTTCTTAATTTTAGTGAGCATAACTTTTCTCTTTTGTAGATTTTACATAATAATATCTTCTTTTTAATACTAAAGATATGAAATAATGTGGCACAAATTTAGATACAAAATAAGTGTATGGTGTTAATAGCTTATTCAATATTTACATTGGATTCATTTCATATTTAGCATAATTCTAAAATATACTATTTACTGATTTATAATATGTCTTTAGGTCTTTGCAATCAATGCAAATTTTATTGTACAAGTAACAATTCTGTGTTGAACAAATACAGACCCTTGAAATGCATTCTATTTAAAAAGTCAGTCTTATGAGCACTGCAAATATCAATAAATTATTCATAAGGCCTTTGTTATGGTCATAAAAATAAGTGTCAAGATACTGACTTTTAGGAGTTCCGTTAGTGAAAGTGAGGCTACTTGACATTTCAGCCTATGGAGAACGAAACTGGGAGGTGGCTACAGTGGACTAAAGAAATAGATCATAAATTCATAACATGAAAATTTAATCTGACAGTTCATAACACAAGTGCAACAATGCGATGGTTACATATGTGTGACTTATATAGTTCACTGAGAAGTATATTTTCAATGTTCATCCATTTAAAAGTGAAAATGTCTAGTTCATCGTTCTTTATAACTGAGTAGTATTCCATTATATAGAAATACCACATCTTTTTTGAAAGAAAATCTATGCATACAAAAAATTAGTTAAGATAGTTAAAGAAAAAGAATTTTGAGTGAAAAGTAGTTTTCACAGGGTCATCTTCAGATTTCATTTTTAATGCGAAATGTTTATTTGAAGATAATAGAGCAATCATAACAAAAAAAGATAGTCATATAGCTGTTTTCTCTTGATTGATTGAGGTGAAAGTTTTGTGCTAATAATTTTCTGGACCATGTTTCATGTTTATATCTTATACCCTAAACAACTGCTGTGAATATAACAATATGCAATGCGTTGATTATTGTTACTCTCCTACTGGCCTGTTGTGAAATCATTTTACTTTGATTTCTTACCTTTCTTCTATTTAAAATTAAAAAAAAAAAAAGAAAATTAAGTCTGAAAGAAGACTACAAAATTATCCATGGGCAAACATCAATGACTACAAGTAAACCATTTTTATAATTTTGGTAGTTAGACACAAGAGTCTATGGAAAACATCAGTTACATTCTGTGCTATTGAAAAAAGTAAACTGAGTAAATGCTAATTAGTAGTGTCTAGAGTAGCTGTTGCTCTTAATTAATAGGCATTAAATCATGTCCTGCACATATACTGAGTGGTTACTATATATCAAGACACAAAGATTGTCTTTAAATTGTTTTTCTTGGTCTTCAACCTTCTCAAACATATATTAACTCTCTTCAACCTTAGGTCAAGATCCTTCCACATGTCCATATTTTCTGTTAATCAGGTCCAGAAGGTTCTTGTCCTTTCTCTAGGCAGTCAGCTGATAATTATAGATGGAGAATTGCATGAAAGCAGTGGAAATGTGTAGAAAGATAGAAAGATAACATTTCTGCAGGAACCTAAGTGGCCAAGAAGTTAAAAAAAAAAGTCTCAGACAGGGAGAAGTTTTGTCTCTTCCAGAAATGAAAAGAAGTAGCCATGGCTGGACCAAGGGAAAAAAGGTAGAAGGAAGAAGCAGTTACATATGGTGGTGCATGTACACACTACAGAAAAGTGTAGTGAAAGTAAAGGAAATATTTTAAGGGAGCGGTAATTATATTGTTTTTAAAAATCTTGCTTCACAAGGAGAACCAAATGGGGTGGGGAAAAAAAAACTGAAGAAAATACTAAGTGTGCTATTTCAGAATTCAGGTGAGAGGTATCTGAGGAATTTGACATAGAGTGGAATGACAGTTAGGGAAAAAGAAGTGGAAAGATTCAAGACGTATTTTAGATACAGAAATAATAGAACTTGGTAATGGAATACATGTTAGGAGTGACTTAGGGGGAATACTTAAAGACAACTTCAATGTTTCTGCTACATTGAATTATAATGGTCAAAGGAGAGGGTTGATTAGATTTGTAGACTAAACTGCTGGCTGCAGACATGCCTAGATGAATGATCAGAAATAACACTGATTTAAGCAGTGGCTTTGATCATTAAAACTGAAGTCCAGACAGAGCACAATGGCATGTAGGACTCAGAGAAGAGAGGCAACAGACAGGCCAAAGTCTAGACAGGTCATGGTCACAGGCTATTCTTAAACTAGAGACTTGGTCCTATCTTCCTGTTAGAAAGTAGCCCCAGGCAATAGAGTCAGGGTGGGAAACAGCCTTAAGGGAGACAAAATGATGAAGTGTAGAGTAGTTTTCAAATCAAGCACTTTTTAAGAAATAATTACTGGTCATAGCCTCTTTTGTGAATTCCCTTAAACTTATTTGTAAAATACTGTATGATAAAAATATTTACCCAGGATATTTATTTTGGATATTAATTTGACCAATATTTACAAAATACCTTGCATATAATAGATGTTAAAATGCAGTTCCCTTGGCCTCCCATTGTGCAAATTAATTCATATTGTTGAGAGCTCACTCATTTAGCTACCTGACTAATCAATTCTCCACACTAAAGGGCTTGGCTCTTGTGCAGTTCATGTCAAGGCATGGAGTAGGAAAGGATGGAACTAAAAATTATGGTATATTATAAACATATCATATATTCGCAATCCTATTACATTATGATTTTTAATTTTTCTATCTTCAGGGAAACTCTGCGAGAACAGTATTATTTCCTTTCCTTTAAGAATAAAGGCAGTAGGCACAATTTTCAATGTGTGAGTCAAAGTTATCTAACTCCTGTCAGAAAAGCTAGAACTGAAGTTATGAAGTCCAGTGCTTGTAGGTGTCTCCTCCTACACTGTACTCTCCAAAAACAGGACTTTATGAGCTATCACTTGCAGGTATGAAACAAGTCCTGATTTCAAAAGAGGAAATTGTCATTGTCCACTACATAACTTTTTTATTTGCTGAGGCTTTATTGATGGGGAATGATTTTGGAGAATTTATATTCTCTTTGAATTTGGTAGAGTTGAATCATTCATTCATGGAATTTAGTCATACTCTTGATTTAGAAGATGGGAGACTACAGCGACTCTGATGAATGTCTGGTGACTTCCTGGGGTTGTTTCATGAGTGACTTTGTGGCGTTTTAGCTCAATAGTCTTTCAGTATCTCCATGCCACCTCAAGCATCTCTCATCTGTAGATTTTTTCTTTCACTATGTGATTCAATCTTTACTAGTGACAAAAATAATTTTTCTCAGTAATACAACCAGTGAAATATCATACACACACACACACACACAAACACACACACACAATCTCCCCTTGTATTTCTAATTGCCATTTCAATTTTGATACGATAAAAACAAAGCTCCTAATTTCTCTGTGTGAAGCATGCCCGAGCTGCTGCTGCAGTCTTTAGTTTCTTAGTAAATGGCAGTTTGGAGATAGGAACCTCAGTTGCTCTTGACTCTTCTTTCTATGGAAAGAGAAATCCAGTTTGCCACTCCCATTTTGATACTGCTGCACTCTGCACTACCACTTCCCAACAACATTCTTTGCCTGGACTACTCCGTGACCTCCTGAGGAGTCCCTCTGCTCGTCACTTGACCTTATCTTGTGGTTCCACTTCTATAGAGGAGCTGGGCTGGCGCCTGTTCATGACGTAAGACGTGACATGTACACAATGGTGTCTCAGCTCTGTTTCATCTGAATGCTACCACATCATTTTCTACTTTTCTCTCCAATCCACTTTGCACCAACAACCACCTTTTAGCTCCTCTGCTTTGCTAAGAAACTCTCATCTCAGAGCTTTTGCATGTTGTGCTTCTTTTGCTTGCTGTTCTTTCTGAGCAGAATTCTCTTCTTCCAAATAAGCCAATTGTGTATTTCCACATTTTTTGGATGTCTCTGCTGAAATAACACTATGTCAGAAAGGCCTGTTCGGACCTCTTGCTATTGAGTAGCAACACTATCACCAGGCTCTTTTCCCTTTTCTTGCAGTAGTTTTCTCTGTATCACCAAGTAATAGTACCTTTCTTAATTGTTTTTCTCACCACATCCGGTATCCTGTCATGTATGTTAAGATCAATGAAGACACAAGCTTTTTGTCAGTTTTGCTTACAATTTGTATCATGCCTGGTTTGAATTAGGAATTTAATTCATATTTGTTGAATGAATCAGTTTATGTTAATACTTGTAATGTAACTTGTCATTCTTGTAGATCAGGTCAAGGTTCTTATTACATTAATTTAAATTATTTTTTCTTTGATTCTCTTATACATCTGACATCTGGATTTATCATAATTAACTATGGCTTTGTTATGAAATATTCTCAATTTCATGAAATAGCAATTTCTACAGCAAATTCTTACTACTGAATAAGCAATATTACAAAGTTATTTCTACTAAAAAAGCATTTAAAAATTTAGAATTTTCCTATATTCCTGTGTAGCACTAGGTTCCGCTGTATTTTTAAAATTTACTTTAAAAGTTAATGCTTTTGGGGGGGGTGGGAAGTAAATCTGAATGAAGAGGTAATCTTTTCTAAAGCTATCAACAGATATTCTACCTAGAGTTTTAATCCAACACCTGGTAGGGCAAAAAAAAAAAAAAAAGTTTCTTTTTTTCACACTTAATTGCCATTTCCACTGCAAAGATGACAGTCTGCATTTCAGCTTGCCATTCAGATAAATCAAGACTGTGGTACTGAGTTTCAAAACACATACACTTGAGACTGGAAGTCCATTGTCTGTGAGGAAAACCTGATGTGGCCCTATCTTGCCTCCTTCTCTGTGATGTGGTAAAGCTAATCTTAGCTGAACTACTTAGGATGCTTGTTACTGCTGCAATCTCAATGAATTGAGAGTGGTAATCAATTAACACTAAATAGGTTTCTTTGTCAATTTGGAAGCATCCCAGTGAAGGTAAAAGGAGTGAAATAAAGTGATAAATAATTCATATACTTGGAAAGAATCCCTAATTTCTTCTGCCCACTTGTAGGTTCTAAGTTGTTTTTTAGGGGAAACATGAGACCAATAACCAGAATCCGGGGACATAAATTAACTCTGTATTAGAAAGAGATACTTAAACTTAAAGATGTGTTAACTTTGCTACTTACACCTGAATTTTATATAAATGCTGCAATTGCAAAAGGCCACTTGTCTCTCTGACTCTCCTGAGGAACTCTGACATTTCTCTCTCATTATTTGTGTTTTCTCTTGACTTCTCCAAAATTATTTTCTGACTTGCTTGCATCTCGATTTGTATTAATAAAATGCTCATGCTAGTGTATACATACAATTGCTGCCTCTATGCTCCTCTGTCAACTATGTGTGCATCTCAAGGTCTCACTTTGGCTAAGCTTTCCCTTTATTAGTACTTGAACATTTTGGGCATGGTGATCAAGACATTTAGAGTTCTTAGGCTTAGTCTGTGTAGAGACATTTGCCAGCATTAATGTCATTTTCCATTAATTTCCTGTACACCTTTCCCTGTTGGGCTGCAAGTAGATAATAAAAGTCTGTCTTCATAGGTTCAATCCTGGAGGCAATTGGGACCTTGTGGTAGTGCTTCAGCAGCTCCTACCTACCACTGGTGTCTGGGGATAATGAATCCACAATCTAGTTTGCTCATCCTCACTATACACTGATGGAGTCAGTCTGCTGATCAGGAGCTCTGGTTTCCTGTTCTTCTTCCCTACCATCTACTCTCTCTCTTCTAACTCTAGGGGCTTGCCCTAACTCATAGCCTTTTGGCTAGAAGACTGAGAAGTTTGGGATCTTGTCAGCCCCTTAGCCTGGGTTGGATCATAATTTGATTACTTTTTTTCTTCTTTAAATTGTTACCTATGGATTTACCTTATTCATTACTCTCATATGACCATTCTGAAAACTGCCACCAGTTTCAATGTCCTTAACCTCACATGTGTCCAGCCTTCTCCCATAAAATGGAGTCTTAGACATGAGCTCTGGTACAAGTTGAAAAATGAGAACTGAGGGTCCAATTGAACTCAGTGATTTTGTATTACAAGAGCAGGTAACTCTTCTCTTTTTCAAGGTCAGATGATTCTGTGGCAGTTTTAGTTAGCCAAATGTTTAGGGGATTTAGGAGTTGGACGTAATCACAGTGATAACACATGTCCAATGAAAAGAAATTATTAACACTTTCAGAAACAGAGGCAGACATTTGTGAAGAACTTATATTTCAGGATCCTTGTTTACATGGGTCTCTTCCAATGTCCTGACAAGATCTCCAGCAATATTTTTACATAAACATATGATTTTGTAAGTTTGTAGGTTTATCTTAAATCAGTTAAAACCATGGTGTCTTTTCACTCTGATTTCCTCTGATTTCTGTTGACATTAAAGTGGGACAAGTGTTTTATTGTTGGATGTAGCTAAAGATAATGTGAATGAAACACACTCAGTTTGAGTTTGTTGCAACAGATTTATTTGCTTAGCAATTACTTCTATAAATAAGTAATACTCAGTGGGCCAATCTTGGAAGTGCATGGTTCAGAACATTTTTCTAGAGAATATACAGGAATGCTTCTCCCAGTGGCTACATCTTCAGGACCATCACAATACCACACCAAAACACACTTTCACTAGGCTAGTTTTCGGTAATGATGAACTATGGTTAGAGCTGTAGAACTGGCCAACTGCTGCCCAGTGCAGGACTCCTATTATGTGCAGTCTTTACCATTGGGCAAAGACATTCTCAGAACTTCACTGCAGTCCAAGGTCTTCCCAACCAATCTTCTCTCCTGTCTTTCCCTTTCCAGGCCTTTGCCATGACTTGGGAGACCCAACCTATATTCCCTCCTTCCCTTCCTTATTTTCCATGCACATTGCTGCATCTAGTTCCATCTTGGTGTCAACTTCCCAAAGGACATGAATTAATATAATTAAAGTTTTCTCTGGCAGGTTTGTGCGTGTCCTAGGATTTTCATCAAGCTATGATTCTTGAACACAAACTTTAGGCCATGGTCATCTATTCTCAGTCACTGGCTAGTGATATTTTCCAATTCCTCCCTGGTGTTAGAGTATTTTTCTGATCTTTCCCCCTACTTCCTTACTTATATAGTGCACTGTACCCAAACTACCTGTTTGTTGATGCAGAGACAGACTTTTGCTTGCAATTTTTGTTTTCTTCCAGAAATGGCTTTGCCCAGCTAAACCTATACAGATGTCTTATTCATTTCTTCCTAAGGTGACATGAAAAATCTGACATTGATAATGGTAATATTAAATTTGTATGATGATATCTTAGTTACTTTTCTCATTGCTGAGACAAAATATCCAACATCCAAAAGTAAAGAAGGTAGAGCTTATTTAGCTTTCAGTTCATGGTCTTCCATCCAGAATTAGCTGGCTTCAAGGAAGTGTGGTACAGGAGAGAGGCATTGTAGAGGAGAAATGGTTCATTGATGGCAGAAGACAGCAAAAGCAAGCAAGGGAGCAAACACAGTTCTTTTTATCCTTTATATCTTATCCAGGCTGCTTTGTGCAGGTAGCACTCACACCTTTATCCTAGTGCCCTTAATTCTAGTATTTGCACCATGAAGCAATCACACACTCTAGATACAGGAATCTCTAAAAAAAATCCACCCCTGACTTCATGAGGCTCTGGGGGAACATCTAGACACAGCCATAATAATATGCACTGTTTTATTCAATTTTTTAAAAAAGGCGTTCCTCAAAATTGTATATACTTAAATTCCCCCAAATTTCAAGCTTATCTTAGTTTGGAATTATAATTAAAACTTAAAGACAACACTAGTAAATTTTGACATCACTATGACTCTGGATCTCAGCATTACTTTTCTTTTCTGGGCTATAGTCTAACAATCTAAAGTAAAGCTTAATGAAACTGAACATTTTTATAAGTGGGGAAAATGCAGTTATTATTGTATACGTAGGCAGGAGATTTGGCCTTTCTCACTAAATCCTCTTTGCTCTTTGCAGAAGATTTTTCTAAGCTGTTAAATAATAGAGCATTCATGTCATGTATTCTGAGGTTTTTCTCTAGTTGTGTATGTTCACATAAGTGTCGTCTCTAACTTAGTCACATCTTTCATTTCACTGACATAAAATTAATTAGCAAGTCATGCAAATTTTAACGTAAAATTTTTAACATATTTCCCATCACGTCACTGTCTTATTTAGGCCTTCATAGTCCCTCCCTTGGATAGCTGAGCAGTTTCCTATTTGCATTCTCCACTCCTACTTCATAGTTGGTACAGTTACCAAGACGGTCTGTCTACATTTAGCCATCTGTCCATGTCAGTGAATCCTAAAATCTTGTGATAATTTACCATTTCCATTTGTTATGAGCAGAACTGGATCTTTAGAAGAAATCTGCAGCAGAGGTCCAAAGTGTAACATTGATCCAACCGAATCAGAATCAGGGTTCAGAGTCTCTCCTCCTGACACCATACCTTATTCCTTGCCCTTTTCTGCATCTCTAGGGAACCTTCACATACCTCTGTGTGGCTAGAAGGTCTGTAACAATTTACCCTTTCAAACAGACCAGGTTTTTAAGGAAATGGCAAAGTCATACAGCGACCTCTGCTATTTCTTGAATGAATGTCATAGGTCACATTTGCAAATCAATTCACTTCTCTTGGTATCATGATTTCTTAGCCACACTCTACATCTAGAGGATTTTAGTCTTAGATATACAGGAAAAGTTAAGGATTACTCTAGGAACCGCAATTACCATTGGTGTAAAGATCTTTGGATGGATTGAGTTACCCTTTCTGATTTTGCTTCTGACCATGCTTTGAACCCCTAAGCTAAATGTCCAGAATAAATGTGTAAGAACTAGAAAATTCTCCAAAACTCATTTTGAATTCTGAGATTTTGTCTTTATGTATATTCTTTCCTTCTTCTGGAAGCTATTCTTTATGTGTACTCCTTCCTTTATCTGGACAGTTTTGATTTCCTACCTTAGGGACTATCAACCCCTTTAGGAAGTGATTCTTGTGCCTGCCAGTTGGAAAAATGTATGTTTTTCTATGGTCCAACAGGATGCATTATACCTGATTGCTGAATTTACATTATAATATTTTTATTATTATTATGTTACTTTAAATATCTATTTTATTCACTACCTATGAGATTTTAGAGGGTAAGGTGCATATCTTACACACTTTGGAACATAAACCCTGGCACATAATATTTGCTCAATAAGTGGCTGGTAAGTGAGTTGGTAGCTGAATGAATGAAGATAATGCTCATTTCTTCTTCTGATTTGTTTGGCTCTCTTACTACATTCTAGGTTCAGTGTCACACTATGGCAATGTTTTTATTGAGTAAAAATATTAATAGGCTATTTAGAAAATAATCCAGATAGTTGTATGGACATTAAAGCTCTAAATATAATATATATTTTGAAGAGCTCATAATTTAACATTTTAGACCTAGAAAAGAGCTTTGAAATCTCTTAGATAAACTTTCTCACTTTTACTGAAAGAAGTTTGGACCCAGAGTGTTCTATTAGAAATAGAACAAAGATTAATCTCTAGTTCTAAAGTGGCTCTTGAGGTCTGTGTTTTTAAAACGTTTCCAAGTCAGGGCCCCTAAAAGTAGTTTGGCCTAAAAATTAGAGCCAGGCACTGAAGCAGACAACATTATTAAATATCATAAAATTCTACGTTGGTTTCTCCAAGAAACAGACTCTGAGAGGAGGTTAAGCTTGTAAGGACCTCTACAGAATAGACAGCTATGAAATGCAAGGAAGCAGGCAGGACTGGGAGGAAGGAGAGGTTGCCTGCCATACAGTACCACTGGTTCCTTCTGTTGACCCAAAAGGGAGCCCCAGAGCAAGAGTGAACCTACCCGTAGACTTGTACTGAGCTGGGTCAGGAAGGACAAGACTTCATACCCCTGTCTAGAATGTGGGCTACAGTAGAAAACTTGTAACCCTGGTGAGGCAGTTACTTGAATTTGAGATGATCCCAGGGGGACTGAGAGCAGGAGTCTGCCTGTTGACAGCATTCCTAGCAGCACTTTCTGGCAATGCCAGGGTGCATTACCGCAGTCGTCCTTCACAGGGTCTATTTATATGGATGTGAGGCAGATTCTGGTTTGAATTAAGACGAGTCAGCAGATGGAGGGAATGGAGTAGCTTTGCAGTTGTCGGTTTGGTCTTAGTTTGCAATTCAGCCCTGTACATTGATGGAGCATACCAAATTAATAGTATTGACCTCCGAAAATTTTTTTGTGTTTTTTTTTTTAAGATTTCCCAGATCTGCGATGTTTTCCTATGCTTTTTTTTTTTGAAGTCTGTTATGAGGCAGGGGATTAAACAAATTCTTTTCAATATCTATTTTTATTAACTTAAAAATTATTTAGTTGATATTTTTACAACTTAATAAAAGTAAGATTTTTTTTTTGCTTTGTTACAGAAACAATCTTGCAATTATGGTGGACAATTTTTAAAATATAACACTCTAATATATTCAGTAAGGTTTTACTTGTAACTTTCAAATTGGCATGTATAGGTGAAATAGCCCCGACTTTCTATATGACCTATTCTTATGTTTTGGTATTAAGATTATGTAAAAAAAAAAATGTGAACTGGTAAAAACATCATGTACTTTTATTTTCCAGAAGAATTTATATAGTATAATACAATCCTCTTTTAATATGGTACATTTTTGTTGGGTGATTTGTTAGTAAATTTTTCAATTCCTTCTTTGGTGTATATTTTTGAGTCAATTTTTAAAGTGGTATTTCCTAAGAAAAACATATTTCACTGGTATTTTCAAATCTTCAGATAGGCTGTTGGATGATAGTTTTAAGCATTCATATACTTTGCCATCTCCTTTTTCATTTTAAATTACGTAGTCCCTTTGTTTTAAATTATTCTTTTATAAAAAGTAGTTATTTTAATTGATTTGTTTTATGGGAGATCTGCTTCTTGGATTGATTAATTCTACTTTAAAATTTTTACCTTCAGCTGTTAATTTCTGGATTTAAAAAGAACTCATTTCTTCTGCTTTTTCTAAAATTGCTTTGTTGTGCTTCCTTTAATTAATATCCCAATCTCTGTCTTTGTCTCTCTCTCTCTGTTTCTGTCTCTCTCTTTGTGTCTCCATCCCTAAACCTTTCTGAGACAGGGTGTCACTCAATAACCCAGGCTGAACTAGAATTTACACTCACTTGCCTTAGTCTTCAGAGTCACTGGGACTATAGGGAATTTCTATGGCCCCAGGCCTCTTTTGATTGGCCCATTAAGCAATTAACATTTTTAGGAAGAACTCTAGGAAATCATACCTTCTGATACTTGGGATCACTAAGAATAATTTTCTCATACCGTATTTCTTAAATAATAACTTGACTTTGCAAAGACTTTGATGACACCACTTGCCTTTTTTATTAGTAAATGTCTGCAATACATAATGGTTACATTCATTTTGGGGAGTTAATAAATGTGCATAACACATCATAATTCTTTTTTTTTATCCCTTTTCTCTCTTCCCTCCTCTGTCCTTCTATGTCTTGATCCTTCTCCCTTTTGCAAATGTTTTATGTCCCTGTTCCCTATTATCTATCTTTTTTATTTCTCTTTATATGTTGGGATTCTTATATAAGAGAAACTATGCAATATTTAAGCTTGTGTGTCTTATTTACTTAACATTATGGTCACAAGGTGCATTCATTTTATTACAAATGATTCAAGTTTATCCTTCTTTATGGTAAAGTTGTGCTCCATTGCATATCAGTGTGTTTTCTTTGTACATTTATCTATCAATGAACTGTAGGACACTTCCAAGACTTAACTATGTGAATTGTGCTGTTTAAATATGGTATAAAAATGAATGGTCCAATGTAATGTGACGCTTTTTAATACTTGCCTGTTTGAAAACATCTCTAAATTCCTTTATCTTTTTTTTTTCTCTTTTATTTAAACATTCCTGAAGGCTTTTTAATACTATACAGAATTCCATGGCCAACTTCAGAAGTTTTTCTCTGAAGAGGTAACTCCTGGGTATCTTATCCCCAGCCTCAAGGATGCCTGATTAATTCCCTCTGTCCCTTGAAATTTATGTCTTCACCAGAATATGGTGCAGAAAGATAAGCTTTTTTAATCTAAGACCTGCAATCTGTTTTGAGAAGTTTCTTCTATTTCCTTGTTTAATTAGGGAAAATTTAATATATTGGAAAACAAAAGATGTTTCACCCTATTTGAAAGCTATACTGTCTTACATTAATCATTATTTGTTTTGTTCTCCTATGGGAAATAATTTATCTATTTCAGATATATACCTTTATTTTCTGTCTTCCATTTGAATCCTCCTTAATCATATAATTTTTTTCCTCTTGTCTTTAGTATTCATGAAATGTTTGAATTTAAAGTCTATTTAATTTTGTATAAGATCACTCCTAATGTCTTGCTCATCTTTTTATCCTAAGATTGCTTAGCCCTTTGTAATGATATATTGAATGAATGATTTAATTTTGTTATAATTGTATCATTAAAACTTTAGTCTTTCTGTTCAATCTAACTCTCTTTTGATATTTGCCAGATCAAGTCAATTCCCTTTTCATCCAAAGGTTAACATTATATTATTTCATAAAGTCCAAGTTTTCTTGAATTTCATGGAGAATAAAACTTAGGTTCCAACAAAAACAAACTATTATCTTCTCATTTCATGTAGCAGATCTTTTTCAAATGTAGTTTTTCTTTTGTATCTTTGTACTTAGGTTCTGTCTCTCTTTTTTTAAGGTATAGACTGTCTCACACGTGCCATGCTTATTTTGTTTAGGTTTGTATTTGTACCCTTGAGTGAGAAAGAATAAAACATGATGTTGGCCTGCAAATCATATTGGTAGTTTCTTTTGGATTATCTTCATTTTTCATTTGACTGATTTTGTGACATCCTCAGATTTTAAAGCTGAAACAAGTGTTACTGGTGTTCAGAATTTCTGAACTATCTGGTCTCTACACATTGTTCATGTAAGTTGGACAAACTGGTTTTGGAGGTATCTATTTCCCAGTCCAGCTGCTGTGAGTTGGAAGAAAAAATTTCTGGGTCATTGAAGTAATATTTAGTTGTTCTCTTGCCAAATACTGTGAATAAATAGTCAACAACCTTCCCAGTGTTCTCAGTTGTCTCAAGCTTATGCCTTCCTTGTAGCTGCATTAATATTCCTGGAGGTCAAGCGTCTCATTTTGGTGAACTTTCTGTCTTAGCAACCTGTTTGCATTTCCTGGAATTACTATCTTACAGTACATGGAAAGAGAGGTACTTTATTCATATGGGTCTTGATCACAGGAGCATAGATGGGTGCCCACAAGAGGCCTCTGGCTATATTATAGATCCCACTGCCAATATAAAGAGAGAATCTTCTCAGATTGGTCAGGGGTGCTCCAAGCAGGCAGGCATAAGGGTATGACACTGCATGAGCCCTTTAGCTTCTCACTCTTGGTGAGATCTGAAAGGTCTAGAGGAGGGACCGTAAGGGACTGGAGGGGAGGGGCCTGTCGGTTAATCAAAGGAGAAGTATTTCAATAATTTACCAATTGGTGTGGCTATACCACATTGCCTACATACTTCCTGTCTCCAATCTAGAATTTTCCTCAGAAAGATACTTTAATTAGATACAAGCAATTGATACTACTGATTATTTTTCTAATGAGGGTAAAACTTTGCATCTTATTTTACATTTTAAAGAGCGCTTCTTTGTGAAATACTATGACTGAAGTCATGGAGGACTATAACTATTGAAACTGCTTTGCTGAGAAGGAAATAGAAACTAAAGAGTTCTGTTTAAATTAATATATCCAGTGACTAGAATTCATATGTCATTTATTCTACCTCCTAACAAAGTATAATTTTATACCTCCTACTTTTCTGTGTGCAGTCCATATTTAGGAGACAGAACAACTGCCGAAGAAATGTTGATTAGAAACTATGGATTTGAACACTTAACTGCTACTTCCTAAGCGATTTGCTCTTAAATCACTCACTTAACATCTCTGAATGTGGCTTGTACACCTGTGAAATATGCTATCTGGTGGATCAAATAAAAAGTGTGAGAAAGTATTGTACATTATAAACATTTAAATGGTAATAGTTTTCTAATTAGTACTTGTGTATAGTATATGATATTTACATTCCTTGTGTGGAGTTGGCATGTGGACATAACACATCTTAATTCCTTATTCCATCCCCTTCCTGTCTCTTCCTTCTCCCTCCTTCCATCTCTTGATTCCATCCTCATTTGAGAAAGATCTATCTCCCTACTTTATATTACCTTTTATTTGGCTCTTTGTTTATAATTTGGGTTTCTCATATAAGAGAAACCATGTAGTATTTGAGCTTACACTACACTGTCATAAAGAAAGATACACTTTTGTCATATGTAGGAAACAGATGCATCTTGAGACCATATGTTAAGTGAAATAAATCAAATACATAATGTAATAGTTTTCATAAGCATGTGTGTTTTATATTTCTTATGAACTTTGAGTCTATTATGTATTTGATCACTACAAAATAGTGTGGGGTGCATGATATTTGAAATATTTGCCTATTGAATAAGTGCATTTAAGGATTGCCAGTTTCCTTTTAAATAAATGGAAATAAATATTTCTCCTCCATGCTTCTTAGATATTTTATAAAATTCAGAAAAATATTAATATTGAACTTTTAAGAACTACACTTGTCCACTGTGAACAATCTAAATGCTCTAAAATTATTCTTGATTATTACTTTTTGTAATCTTAATCATTTAAATTAGGGTATGCTTATTTTACCTCATTAGTGTTAAATGGCAAGTTTCATTTATTGTAATTATTTTTTATTCCTTTTTTTTCCTTACTGTATGAGAAAAAATCCTATGTATTTCTAGATGAAATGAGAGGGGAAAGTATATTTTATAGCGTGCACAAATATTTTTTATCTTTTCTATGTGGATTCCTTTCTGACAAGGGCAAAAGAGAATTTACTGATTTCTTTGACAAAACAAATCCCCAACATTCTAGACATTCTAAGACACGCAGCTAGGGGAGTATTCTCATGGTCTAAGGGCGACTGAACTCACACATGACTCTGGATCCCTCCCTTCGTGGTGGTGACCTCTCATTGGTCTTGGTTGTTGTGGGTGTTTTTTTCCTTTTTACAATTCAGGCAGAAGGTAGGGACTTGTCATTTGTTTAGTTCTGTTTGACTTAGCTGAGTAGATTTGGAGCATTTGAATAGACTTTACTGAATGTGAAGGAACATACTAGGAGCTAGGAACACGGGCTCGCTAACTGTGGTTGAGCTCAGTTGGGGACTCCCTCATGGACCGTGTGCTTCACTGTAGGACTGCAGTTCTGGCTACTCCTGGTCCTCAAACCCTACGAATTTAAAATTTCAGATTTGGTGTGATAACTGTTATTTTTCCAGAGGATGCACAAGATATTTACATTAAGTTTTAGATATGCTACTTGCAAAAATAAGCACCCTTAGACTTAGGAAATATGGCTCAATTTTCAGAGATTTAATTCATTACAGTACCACTTGCCACCTATATTTAGCTGTGTCTGCTCAACAAAAACAATATTATTCCCCATAACTGCTCTTGAAATCATGCCTCCATCCTAGTTTGTTCTTTAATTTCTGGACACTTTTATTGCTTAAATTGGTCATGACACTTTTGAAGAAAATCTTACCAAAAGCCTTAGTAAGGTATTGCACCATCCCCCTCCATTTTTCATCAAATACTTCCATTCTCTTACTTCTTTTTTCCCTTCTACCCCACATAGATCTTTATCTGGCAGTAGAAAGAAAAAGGCATCTTATGAAAGCTTTGGAAAGGATTCAATTCCCAATATCAGAGCTCCTCTTCTCCTGGGACCTCATTATTTCTTTGCGGTACTTGCCCAGCAAATCAGGTCTGTCCTTCTGCCCTCCCTCCTCGATTTTTAGCCCTCTGCTTTCCCATCAGATTTGTTGAGATAGGTAGAATGCACTGTTTTTCCAGCTCTGGGCAATTCCTCAATAATCTGATTGGATTTCTAATGTTTAAGTCTACATGTAAAAAAGGCTAGTATTTCTTTACATTTTATTTTACAGACAAGTAAACAGTCACGAAGACAAGGGAGTCTGCAGCTTCAAGAATTTCTTAAAACTAGAAGATTAAGGGGGCACATAGATTTGGGAAAGCTGGATTTTCTGTTAAATTCAAAACAAACAGAGCAGGACGAGGAAAAAAAAATGTGTCCTGACGAATGTTGCCAGCAGCGTGAAACCAAAGAACACATTTAAAAATCCTGTCTGCTCAGGTGAAAACTTGACAGGTGGCACCCTGAAGGTAGCATGGACTTGTTCAGCGTGCCCTGCCCTGTGGCTTCTGATGTTCCGAGTCTTTCCCCAGCAGCCAGGTCATGTGGTGTCTGGACATGGCGTGTCTCACCCTGCAGCTGGAGGCAGCCAGGAGGCTTATTCTCAGTGGAGGACGTTTGCTGCCTTTTTCCTCCTTGTCACTGATGGTGCGGAACCACTTCTGCTCATCATTCTCTTTTAATCTGGCCCAGTGATGAAAAAGACCTAGTGGGGCCCGCCTGGCAGGTGAAACATCCAGATGCTAAGCTCCAGGATTAATTTTGCTGGCAGTGGCTTCTGGGAGTCAGTTCCTTTTCCCTGACTTGGCTAGCAGACTGGATTAACCCCTCACAGTCCGAAAGGCTCATTTTTGTGTCAGATTAGCAGTCCAGTTCTTTTGACAGGAAGATCTACCAGATACTCTTGAAATGCAGGAATCTGTATTTAACCTCTAGAGGCTTAAGTTTTAGTAGAGCCTTATTCTTCTGAAACACAAAGGACAGCAATCCCTGGAGATGACAATGCGACTGAGTGATGCATGTATTTTCCTACGAACAGGGAGAGTCGTGGTCAGTGTCCATCAAAAGAAAAGAAAGGTAGAGTCTAAGAAGAATTTACTACTCACTGGGCATGGTTCATGGAGGAAACATTACTCCAGAAAGCGATTAGATGCACCTCAGCCACCGTGCATGAGTGCACTGATACACACAGCTCTCACTCTTTTCTTTTTGAAATTTTGCTTTGTTTTGTGAAATCTTCTTCCTCATCCCCAAAAGTCAATGAGAAAATTTACAATCTGACTTTGCCATCATGAGATCTTGCCTCCACTAACGTGTTTTTTTGTTGTTGTTGTGGAAAAGTTTACGACTGAATGTCGCCAGGCAACAGTACTTTTGAAAGGGGCCCTAAATATTAAACTCATTTCAAGTGTGACTTGAGATTCAGGCAGACTGCAGGAGTGGTGACAATTTATTACTCTTCAGAAGCCCTAAAGCAGAGTAAATATAGATTTACCAGTGATAATATGAGAACAACAGATCAATTTGATTTTAAGTAAATCCTTCCCCCCAAAAGCCAGAATTTGATTAATCCATTGAAGCCTGCTGGAATCACTGGGAACTAATCGAAACATAGATGAGTTCTCACATTGTTAAATACACCTGGCTAAAGAAAAGGAAATATTCTGGAATTTTCTTGCTGCAGATTTCCATTTTCCAGTGATTATGTACCCCCAAGTTTAGGTGTATAGTGTCCAGTTTCAAGACAATTGAGAGCCTGAGATATTTAATTCACCCTACATGTAGAATGAACCAGTGTCATCCAAGTTTTATAATGGAATTCCAAGCCTGTGTACCTTGCATTTTCCCCGGTTTGTGTGCAGAGATGCCTGTTTGGAACTGCTCTCCGGGATCCAGTAACCCTTATCCAATTTATTCTGCTAGTGTCCTAAGGATAGAAAAGCCCTACAAATTCCAGAGAGATACAATAATACTTTAGTGTCATGAAAATCTTACTAGCGCTTTGAATTTGCAGGCTACTTTTTACTCTGAGTGTCTCAGAGAACTTTTTAAACATTTATGTATTTCACAAATATTTTTGACTAGTGCAGATCAACTCAGTTTACAGGCAGAAAAACTGAGAAAAAGAGAGAGAAAGGGAATATCTAGCAATGATAAGAAAGTCAATGCTGAGGTAGCCTGCAAAGAAAATTGCACTGGAGTCAGTTGATAAGCCATGTACCCAAGACTTCGGTCATAAAGGCTTTATAAAAGTGTGGTAATTATGACCTCTTACATTTCACAATTTTAACTCTGCTTTACATATATTATTGTAATTGCTGACTGAAGCTCTCTCGATCCCCATTTTTGATGAATATTTGATTCCCATTTTTGGGTAAAGAAATTGAGGAATATTAAGTAACCTCAGGTCAACTAGTAAACTGGAATAATGAATGCATCTTACACTGGGGTCACAGTCTTTCAAACCACTGCTTATACCTTTTCTTCTCCTTTTTAGCCCTTAGTATAGTGATATAGGGAGCTGAAAGATTGCATATGTCTCTTTTTAGAAAGTGACTGCTGATTCCAATAATTTTTTAGGCAGGGAACTTTTAAAAAATTATTCTAGCCTTAGTTCTATTCACATTCATGGACTCTGACAGTTAACTTACTATTTTTCTCAGGATGTGTCCATTATTTCACTTATTTTAAGTAATAATGATGGAAATGATATTAACTCTACTAAGTCAAAGGTTGAAGAATGTCCATATAATGACAAAGTCTTCATATTTAGGCCTGATTTTTATTCTAGAGAATTTGATAAGCATTCTTTTATAGAGCTATTCTTGAGAGTTAAGTGGGTATTTTCTGAAAGTGCCATGAAGTTCTGATTCTATTGAACTGAAAAAAAAGAGAAATGATTTATGCACAACTGCATATAAATGATATGTGCACTATATTCCGGTGTGTCCAGGAAGCTCTATTGCTTTTTAATATTGCTTAATAAAATTGAATATGAGTTTTTTAAAGGTCTTACTTTGCTTTGCAAAATAAATAATAGGTCCAGGTGGCTTTTGTTCTGCTATAAATTTCATCATAACTTCAGGAAATTTCCCTGAATCATGTTGCTGCTCACTTTTGTATGTGAGATATAAAGTGAAGAATTTGCTTTTCTTTTAATTCCTTCATCCTGGAATTTCTCAGGTGAGAAAAGTAATCATAGGGAAGCCTGTAGAACTGTGCTATGACTATTACTAGCAAGGGAGTGTCGGTGAAAATGTTGACTAATGAATTTTTCCCAGTGAATTATGAGGTCTATAATCAAGCCTTATCAGTCGACTGCTCCATCAAATCTAGTTAACTAACAATTTTCACCACTATTAATCCCTAGCTGAGGTTCAGTGCTTTGGATTAGAGCTCTGACCCATATAGAAGAAATAAAATACAGGAAGTTAAGTCTACTTTGAGAGAGATTCTGACTCAAGGTATTGACAAGGCTGAGTCCCAATAGGCCAACAATTCAGAGAAGTGTACAGACCTGAATTAATTTCCAGTGATCTGCCTGCTTTGAAATCTCTACTTCCTAAGGTTTATTAGCAGAATGAGTTGGGTTAAATTATGCTGCCTAAATGAGTGGATAAAATTGAAGAACAGATCCTAAAACATAGGCTTTATGCTCCCCTCTTTACCATATCTCAGAGGATATTGATGATATATATCAGGAACATGGCAGGTCATATTATTGACACAGTAGTTTTACTTAGCTAGATCAAGACATTGAAGAGATGAGGGATCCAGCTTTGTTTATGTGTATTAGAGCTAGGCTCATGTGCAAATTTCTTGCATGTCTTTCAGGGCTTCCTTCCTATATACCTGCTCCACAGTCTTTTCTCGATTGTGATTTCTTTTTCCTCAGCTCTTGCGTATCATTTAAATTATATGTTTATGATGCCATTTATCAAACTCACATTTTATTATAATTGCATGTTAAATGTTCTCTTTTTACTTTATTTATTTATTTATTTATTTATTCATTGGTACCAGGGATCGAACTCACTTGCCAGGCAGGTGCTAAACTTGAAGCCAAATCTGTAGTTTATTTATCTTGGAATACTAAAAACATTTACTCTTGTACTTTATACATATACATGTACATGTACATATACATGTATATGTTCTCAATATATAGTTGCTAAATAAATCAATGAATTTCCATCACTGAAATCTTACCATTAGCTGTCCTTCAAAACATATACTAAGATCAACAAAATTATAAATTAGAAAATAATCATCTACCATAAAAGATAGAAATACATACTATTTTCTTTTAAAATAGATACATTCTAATAAAGTTTGACAGATTTTAAAGACAAATACATTTTTGTATGTTTTTATTATAAAACTGAATAGGAAGTGCTGCAGAGAAAATTGATTCAGAATTAAAAATTTATGGCTGGATAATGTATAATGTAGAATATTATTTCTTTAGATGGCTTATTTTGTATCACTTTATATATTTTACCCATGTTGTTGTTGCTGTTGTTTTAGTGAAGTCTTTTTGTATAGGAGACATCTTTGAAAATTATAAGGTATACAGGGAAAATAATTTTCTAATGAAATAATAAAATGAAACTTTAAAAACAGATGCCGTGCTGAAAAATGGAAACTTAATGAGTATATTAAATGTGAGAAAAAAAAGCCTGATTCCACAAGAGGAAAGTTCCATTTTTATGAGGAATTGGAGGTGAATTATCACTACTTGTTTTCTTTGTATAATTTTCTTAGGTTTACAGTCTGTTCAATTCAACTTAGTGTAAATTATTCTGTGTTAATAAACTATCTGAAAATCTTGGTGGCATACACAAATAACAGTCGTTTTACACTCAAGGTACATGCTTGTTCTGGTTCAACCAGGGCTCTGCTCTAAATTCTTTTCCTTGAGGATCCAGACCAACAGTAACCCTATCTCGTCATTTGTTTATTTCAAATGTCTAAACATAAGACAGCCAATCAATATCTGCAACAAAAACTGTATGGCTGGATTTATTGCTTTTCTCAGGAGGGTAGGAATATGTGGATTAGACACACTTTTTCAGCAAAGCAATGAACCAACCCTTTATAGGATTTTTGAAAGGGTGGAGTCTTGGAATTGAGACACTGACAAAATGAAAATGTGCTGACACCAGTTACAGATGCATGGTTAGCAGGGTGGTACTGTCTTTGACTGGCTGATTTCAGAGGATATTTCTTCTGTAAGTCTACTCATTACTGGTTGACTTTCAGAAGCAAGAGGCTGTTACTGTTTGACCAATGTTCTTCTTATTACCATGGCTGTAAAACTGTCACTGATTGACTAAAAAGGTTGAAAGAGTTCTGGTGCTTCTTGTTACTATGGCTGCTGAACAGATTTTTGTGAGTGTGGAACTTTTATTCATGTTAATCAGAAAGAGAAGGTGATGAAACCATGGGAAGGATTTAAATTTCTATTGGAAAGGGACATGTGTCACTTTCATTCACATTTTATTGTTTAAAGAAAATCACTGAGATAAGTATAACAGCAACGGAGAGGGGAAATACAATCAATTCATAGTGAGGGATAGCAAATATTTTAAACAATAATAAAATTTACTACTCAGGTTGAAGTAATGTTAGAAGAGAAATACAGTGTACTTATGTCATCAGAAAGGGTGCAATATCTCTTTAAAAACATAACCAAACATTGTTATTACATGAAAAAGTCCATTAAAAAAAAAAGATTTTAAGACTATCTTCCTATAAGTAACTAGAAGTTTGATCAGTAGCTAGAAAATCATGTTCGTAAATGTCCTGAATTATTTTGTAATGTCTATTTTATATAGTTAATTCTGAAAAGCAAATATATATTCTGTAGATCTTTATTTTCTATTGTACCTGACTTTCAAGAAGAGTGATATGGCCAGGCGTGGTGGTGCAGCCTTTAATCCCAGCACTCAGGAGGTTGAGGTAGGAGGAGCATTGTGAGTCCGAGGCCAGCTTGGGGTACAACACGAGCGCAACACCAGCCTGAGGTACATAGTGCGAAACTGCCTCAAAAAACTAGGGCCAGGAGTTTGGCTCAGTGGCTTAAGTGCCTGTCTGGCAGGTGCGAGGTTGTGAGTTCGAACCTTGGTACCACAAAAAAAAAAAAAAAGAAAGAAAAAGAAAGATACAAACCAATAAATACAAGGCCATACTAGCTGCAAGATCAGCCCATTAAAATGCCAGTTTGGAAGGCAGAGGCTCCACCCACACACCCCGGGAGGCTGCCCTCCCTTGCTGCACTCAGGACCCAGCTCTACCGGGTCCCATGATTCAGTGCCACTCAAGAATCAGCACGACCCTCAGGGGAACACCCGGCCAGCCTTGCAGGACACAGAGGTACGCAGCCCAGCTCAGATCAGGCCAGGACCCAGAGCTGCTCACAGGGGACTGACCAACATAGCTGCAGGGACTTGGAGAGCTTGGGCTCCCCCCACCAGAGTGCAGAGCGAGCACGAGCTCCATACTTCAGTGGAGCGGCTTGTTCATGCACCATTCCAGAGCTCGCAGACCCCCACCCAGCTGGGTTGCTCCCAGCACTGTAGACCTGGGAGTCACCCAGGCTTGCCCTGGCACAGCTGTTGCTCTGAACTTGCAGACAGACCCAGGGTCTGGGTGGTGTCACTCCAGGGTACACTGCCTAGCTCCCTGGGACTGGGAGGCCTTGGCCCCCACCCAGTTAAGGCAGAGGCTCCACCTGCATGCCCCGGGAGGCTGCCCTCCCTTGCTGCGCTCAGGACCCAGCTCTACCGGGTCCCGCAATTCAGTGCAACCCAAGAATCAGTGCGACCCTAAGGGGAACACCCAGCCAGCCTCGCAGGACACAGAGCCACATAGGTTCTAGAAGAAAATGACAAAACAAAAGACCAAGAGGCAGTCTCAGTCCCCCAGTCCACAAAGAAAAAACCCAAGAGACACTGAAATGGAAGACAGTGGGAGTCACACAAATGGACTTTCTGAAATGATAGAAAATGCAATAAAGAAATAGCTTGATGAAGCTATAGAGAAATTCAAATCAGAAATATTCTCTCAGCTACAAAATGAAATGAGAATCATTATTAAAGAAATGTTGTGTGTATCTAAAAAAGAGCAAGATAAAAAAATAGAAGAACTTAAGAAAATGATTGAAACCGTGAATGAACAATATAAGACACAAACAGAATGCATGAAACAGATGCAAAGGGAAATGCAAGAAATGAAAAACTCCATGGAAAGTTTGAAAAACCGCTTAAATGAAGCTGAAGACAGAATCTCAGATCTTGAAGACAGCATGGGAGATCATGGCCACAAAAGAAAAGATCTCCTAAAAATAGTAAGGAACCAAGAAACAACAATTCAACAGCTGTAAGATGATGCCAAGAGAACTAACATAAGATTAATAGGCATCAATGAAAAAGCAGGGGTCAATACTAATGACCTGTGAAGACTATTCACAGAAATAATAGCAGAAAACTTTCCAAAAACGGGTAGAGAATCTGAAATACAGGTTAATGAGGGATACAGAACCCCAATTAACCACAACCAAAATAAATCCTCACCCAGACATATAATAACAAGGGTATCAGAAATACAGCACAAGAACAAAATACTAAAAGCTGTCAGGGAAAAGAAACAGATCATCTATGAAGGAAAACCTATCAGAATCATGGCAGACTTCTCAACACAAACCCTTAAATTAAGAAGAGCTTGGAGTCAAGTATTTCAAATCCTGAAAGAAAATAACTTTCAACCCACATTGATGTACACTGCAAAACTATCCTTAAAAATTGATGGAGAAATAAGATACTTTCATGACAAAGAACAACTGAAGAAATTTATGGCCACCAAACCAACACTACAAAGACTACTGAAAGACACTCTAGAAAGAGACAAAGATAGCCACAATCTTAAGAACAACAACAAAAAGAAACCACTAAGCAGGGCAAGTAATTAAACAAAAAATGTAGAAAACCAACAACAGAAAGATATCATGACAGGTATGAGCCAGTACATATCAGTTATATCAATCAATGTAAATGGTCTCAACTCACCAATAAAAAGAAACAGACTAGCAGAGTGGGTTAAGAAACAAAATCCAACAATATGCTGTGTACAAGAAACACATTTAACTCAAAAGGAAATTCACAGACTAAAAATCAAAGGCTGGAAAACAATACTCCATGCAACAGGAACCCAGAAAAAAAGCAGGGGTAGCTATTATGTTTGCAGACAATGCAAACTTCAGACTGAGAATGATCAAAAGAGATAAAGAAGGTCACTACATACTTGTTAGGGGAAAGCTTCAAGAGGAAGAGATTACAATCATAAATATATATGTACTGAATATGGGAGCACCCAACTATGTAAGACAATTCTTAATAGACATGAAAAACCAAATAAACAATAATACAGTCATAACAGGGGACCTTAACATCCCATTGTCACAGAGAGATAGATCAACCAAACAAAAGATCAGCAAAGAAATAGCAGAACTGAATCAAGCTTGTGAACAAATGGACCTAGTAGATGTATATCGAGTATTCCACCCATCAACATCAGAATACACATTCTTCTCAGCTGCACATGGGTCATTCTCTAAAATAGATCATATACTGGTCCACAAAGCAAGCTTAAGTAAATGCAAACGAACTGAAATAATTCCATGCATATTATCTGACCACAGAGTGGTAAAATTGGAAATGAATGACAAAAAACCTACAATAACCGCATAAACACATGGAAATTAATTAATACCCTCCTAAATAACCAATGGGTCACAGAAGAAGTTAAAGAAGAAATTAAACAATATCTACAATTGAATGAAAATGCAAATACAAATTACCAGAACCCATGGGATACAATGAAAGCATCCTCAGAGGGAAATTTATAGCACTAAACTCTCATATCAGAAAAACAGAAAGAACACACATAAACAACCTAATACTGCACCTCAAACTTCTAGAAAAAGAAGAGCAAGTCAAGTCCAAAGCCCAAAGAAGGGAGGAAATTATTAAGATTAGAGCAGAAATTAATGCAATTGAAACTAAGAAAACAATACAAAGAATGAATCGAAGACTTGGTTCCTTAAAAGAGTAAATAAAATTGATAAACCCCTAGCCAACCTTATCAAGAAGAGGAAAGAAAAAACTCAGTTCCATGCAATAAGAAATGAGAAGGGTGAAATCACTATAGACCCGATGGAAATACAGAAGATCATCATCACCTACTTCGAAAACTTTTACTCACATAGATTTGATAACACAGAAGAAATGGACAGATTCCTAGAAACCTATGAATTACCAAAGCTGAATCAAGAAGATGTAAAGCTGCTGAATAACCCAATTTCAGCTAATGAAATTGAAAATGTAATTAAGACCCTACCAACAAAGAAAAGCCCGGGCCCTGATGGATTAACTGCTGAATTCTACAGGGAATTTAGGGAAGACTTAATGCCAACACTCCTCAAACTCTTCAATGAAATTGAAAGGGAAGCAAGTCTCCCTAACTCATTCCTGGAAACAAGTATTACCCTAATACCAAAATCAGAGAAAGGTCCAACCAAAAAAGAAAATTACAGGCCAATCTCCCTAATGAACATAGATGCAAAAATCCTCAATAAAATACTGGCAAATAGAATACAGCAAGTTATCAGAAAGATTATACATCATGATCAAGTGGGATTCATCCCAGGAATGCAGGGATGGTTCAACATATGCAAATCAATGCGTGTAATACACCATATCAACAGGACCAAGGACAAGAACCACATGATCATCTCAATAGATGCAGAAAAAGCTTTTGACAAAATCCAACACCCATTAATGATAAAAAACCCTACAGAAAATCGGAATAGATGGTCTCTACCTCAACCTGATAAAAGCCATATATCATAAACCAACAGCCAACATCTTACTTAATGGAGAAAAACTGAAAACTTTCAACCTGAAATCAGGAACAAGACAAGGATGTCCATTATCACCACTCCTACTCAATAGAGTTCTGGAAATATTAGCCAGAGCAATTAGACAGGAGAAAGAAATGAAGGGAATAAGGATAGGAAAGGAAGAAGTGAAATTATCATTATTTGCAGACAATATGATACTCTACATAGAAGATCCCCAAAAATCCATTAGAAGACTTTTAGAAGTAATAACTAAATTCAGTAATGTGGTTGGATACAAGGTGAACACTCAAAAATCAATAGCATTCCTGTACACAAACAACAAAGTCACTGAGAGAGAAATAAAGGAAACCACACCCTTCAGTATAACATCCAAAAAAATGAAATACTTAGGAATCAATCTAACAAAGGAAGTAAAAGTTCTATACACTGAAAATTACATTACTTTAAAGAAGGAAAACTAAGAAGATTTCAGAAAATGGAAAGATATTCCCTGTTGATGGATAGGAAGAACAAACATCATGAAAATGGCCTTTCTCCCAAAATTATTATACAGATTTAATGCAATCCCAATCAAAATACCACTTTCCTACCTCACAGAGCTAGAAAAAGCATTCCTGAAATTCATCTGGAACCAGAAAAGACCTAGAATAGCAAAGGCAATCCTGGGCAACAAAGGGAAGGCAGGAGGCATCACAATCCCCAACTTGAAACTATACTACAAAGGTACTGTGATAAAAACAGCATGGTACTGGAATCAAAACAGACCTGAAGATCAATGGAATAGATTAGAAGATACAGCCACAACTACAAACACACTTAGCCACCTCATCTTTGACAAAGGGGCCAAACATGTACATTGGAAGAAAGACAGCCTCTTTAACAAATGATGCTGGAAAAACTGGCTTTCTATATGCCGTAAACTAAAACTAGATCCATGCCTATCACCATGCACTAAAATAAAGTCAAAATGGATCAAAGATCTGAATATAAAAACAGAGACACTAAACCTACTAGAAGACAGAGTAGGTAAAAGCCTCGATGACATAGGAGTAGGCAGAGAGTTCATGAACAAAAGTCAGATTGCACAGGAAACACTTCCCAGAATCACCACCTAGAATCTCATCCTACTAAAAAGCTTTTGCATGTCAAAGGAAATCTCCAACAGAGTGAAAAGGAAACCCACAAATGGGAAAACATCTTAGCCAATTGTCCATCAGACAAAGGACTTCTATCTAAAATATATAAAGAATTAAAAGAAATCAGGCCCCTAAAATTCAAGGACCCAATCCAAAAATGGGCATCTGAGATGAATACACACTTCTCAGAAAAAGAAATACAAATGGCAAATAAATATATGAAAAAATGTTCAACATCAATGGTCATTCGGGAAATGCAAATTAAAACAACGTTGAGATTCCGTCTCACTCCAGAAAGAATGGCCAAGTTTAAAAATCAACCAACAACAAATGCTGGAGGAACTGTGGGGAAAAAGGAACTCTTTTTCACTGTTGGTGGGAGTGTAGACTGGTGCAGGCACTGTGGAAGTCAGTGTGGAGATTCCTCAAGAAGCTAGAATTAGAGATTCCATTTGACCCAGTTATCCCTCTTCTGGGCATTTTCCCAGAAGAACTGAAAACATCATACCACAGTGATATCTGTGCACCCATGTTTATAGCAACACAATTTGTAATAGCCAGATCTTGGAAACAGCCCAAGTGCCCATCAATCAAGGAATGGATAAAAAAGGTGTGGTATTTTTATACAATGGAGTACTACTCAGCTGTTAAGAAAGATTGCACTGAGACTTTTGTAAGTAAGTGGTCACGACTTGAGACCATACTCCTAAGTGAGATAAATCAAACCCACATGTGTAAATACCGTATTGTCTCCCTAGTGTAAGAAATGGAAAAGTATATATGATCCAAAATCTATAATAAATACTACGTAAGGGTAAAAAACAGCTCAAAGAGCAAAAGTAATTGGGAAGGGAAAAGGTGGAAAGAGAAAAGGAAAGAGGAAAATATATAAATCTGTATATATAAGATAACTAAAATGAACACACTGCTGAATGTATTCGTTATTGAGAAAGAACAATTAATACTCATATGATTAGATCAATTTTACATGTCTATATCTGTTAATGTAAATAACCATTTTAAAGATAACGATACACAATATTGCAACCATTGTCAAGTTTCTATCATCCGGTTTTGTAAACCTGCAATGTTACTGTTGTGTATTTACTCTAGTCATTTGTTTGTTTTTTTGTCTCTTTTGCTTATTGTCTTTGTTATATATGTCTTTTTTTGTTTTTTTCTTCGCTTAAATAAAAAAAAAATAAAATGACAGTTTGAATGTGTCACTTAAGATATCATCAAGAGCTTTCCGTGGGCTACAGTGCAAAGTCCAGCTTCTTTGGGCTGGCATTTCTAGCTTTATTCATTTTGAAAACCCTATATGAAGTAGATCTCTGACAATAAGATTAATAATAAATTCTATTATTTTCTGATTTCAAAGAGTTTTAGAAAGTGCTTTAATACAAAGTTACTTATTTAATATCAGACAAACCTTTGCTTTATCGTTGAAATGAAAACCAACCAATCCAGGATGGAGGCTCAGAGAAGCTCAGGGTTCCATTGCTTGCCAGGGAGTAGAAGCTGGGATTTGTCTCTGGTCTAGCGTGCTTTATGCTATAATCTGTTGAACCAGGTGAATTCACCTATGCATTACCCTCCCTCAATCCCTTTTGCTTTAGTTGCTTCCTGCCTTTAATTATATTATTCTACCCTTTATAATGGGACTCAAATGGTCCATAACTGGACAGATGAAGAAAAGCTGTTTCATTTAGGCTGACTAGTTGACAAGATTTGTCAATATTGAGCAGATATTCTCTATTAATGAACTGATCATTTGATTAGGTTTTGACTTCGAGACACTTTCTGAGTTTTATTTTTCAGAATTTTAAAGAATGATTTAATACAGTTTCCTCATATTTCAAAACTTTGTTAAGGCTATAGGCCCCGAAGTATACATATAAACCTGAAGATGCTTCTAGTCATGTTGACATGCATTGTTGAATAAGTATATACATGCATGTAATAATGCTGATGCCATCTGACATTTATTGACTGCTTATTTTGGGCCTCAAGCAGCATTTTGCATGCATTATCCTTTTTAATGCTTGTCATTCAGTAAATATGAGATATGAAATACATAATCTCTATTTTACGGACACAGTTTTCACAACTGTGAATGGTAAACTGAGATTCAAGTTCAGATAGTTAAGCTCCAGAGCTGACACTTTTAACATGAAGCCTTCTGTCTTTCATAGCAATAAATATGCATGTGTGTGTGTGTGTGTGTGTGTGTGTGAGTGTGTGTGTAAGTGTGTGGGTGTATGTGCCCCTTCACATGTTTTCTTTCATGGGAATTATAGGGAAAATTAGGCAAGAGAAGTTCAACTAATTATCTGAGGCATTATCAGTGTTACAAATGTGTTTGGATCAGAATAGTATTTTGGTGTTTTGCCTGAAATTCTGACATATAAACTGCTATAAACTGGGTGGCAGAATTCTTAGCTTTTATTGGATGTTAATCAATATTATCTTAATGACAGCTATATTTTTCTGACATAAAGCAAGCCCTTCACACTTTTTGTCCTTGCCTCTTTCTCAAATTTTTTTAGACTGCTTCTCCCTGGTACACAGATTGCCAAACCATCTCATCTTTGCATGGTACACTGCTAATATACTCCAGACACCACTATGTGAGTTTAAATTACCCAATGCCAATAAAATACTCACTTTCAGTGTCAAACAATGTGTGGAAGAAACATGCTTCACTTCCATTTATTCGTGGATATGATGTATTGGCTCTATAAACATGGTACTTAGCATGAAAAAACATAGTTTTCAGATAAACAGACTGTTTTATTATGTTCATTTTTCTTCTCTGCATATTTTTTCTCAAAAATGTACAAAACATGTTTTGTTATTGCCTCACTTGGCACTTTCAGGATGGCTCTTTTAGGATGAACAGGTTTTAGATTCTCAAGCAGAACAATGAAAGGTACACTGTGAATTCTGCCTTCTGCTACAGTCCGCAGGGAGGGCACAGAGTGAGTCACCTGGTAGAGGTGGTCTTTAACTAAAGGTCAAGCAAAATTGTACTGGGAGCTTTGTGATTAGCTTCAAGTGGCTTTTTTAGGTGGAATGGGCTGAACCCGTGAGAATTGGAGGGGGAAAAACATTCTTAAACCAAGGCTCTTTGTTCTCTCACTCCTCTCCATTTTAAGAAATATGAAATGCTGACTTGTTTGTGATTTTTTCCTCTTTATTAGATTAAGCAAAGGGCTGGACTACAGGACTTTTGTTCAAGAAGTTTGTATTGAAGAATAATTGAGTATACTGCCCAGAAACATGCACATTGGTTTAAAGATTACTTTGAGCTAAAGGCATTTGAAAAAAAAATATGAGAAGAGCATCTTAATCTGTCTTTTTCTTTATGAAAATAAGGGATAAATTCATAATCAAGAGCATTCTATAGAACAGATTTCACTTAAAAGTGTCTCTCTCTCATTTTTCCACCCCACATAATTTATTTTTCTACAACCTCTATTTGTTTAATCTTACATCAAAGCACTGAGTTTTGTCAGTTTATTGGGTTTTAATTTCCTTATTAGGGATCTCATATCAAGTAAACTTACCCACATATTTTCCTTTTAATATGTCTCTGTCAATTTTATTCTCAAGCCCAGCATGGATCCTAAAAGAACAGATGTAAAAGTTTGTTTCCCCTACAGTAAATATTTGGAAGAAGATAAAAACTGTATCCTGAGACTGTTTTAACTGCTTACTATGGACAGGGGGACTGAAAACATTAGAAACATACTCTTTCACAGTTACAGATGCTGGAAGTCCAAAATATATCAGCACAACCACACTATCAAAGGCTCTCAAATGTACTTCCCTGGATTCTTGTGGTCACTTGGAATCTTTAATGTTCCTGGGCTTCTGGATATATCATTCTGATCTGTGCCTCCAAAATCACAAGACATTCTTCCCTGTAAGTAGTTCTGACCCATATTTCCCTTTTCTTGTAAGGATACCGGCCCTTGGGTTAGTTCCCACCATTATCCAGTATGATTCCATTTTAAATTGGTTACATCTATAAAGATCCTATTTCCAGATAAGGTCACATTCTCAGATACTAGAGGTTAGAATCTGAAGAATATCTCCTGTGTAGGGCATAGTAATATACATTTCAAGGAGCAAGGCTAAAACTCTAGAGTGGAACAAAGGTATAACCAAAAATGGACTCGGTGGGCTGGTTAGCCTCTCTTCATCATTTCCTTGATTTATAGAATGTGGAAAATTGAGATTTCTTTCAATCCTATATTGAATTGTAAGCACAGCTCTCAGAAAAACCTGCTAGTTTATCCTCCCAGACTTGCAGCTTCAACTGTGTTCCTGCGAGTCCTTGGACAAAGTATAGCTCTATCCACCAGTCAGATTGTATTATTTGGTAATACTCTGCCCCACAGTGAATGTAGTCATTAAGTACTACAAACATGTACCAACAAAAAAGAAGAGAAGGCATCTATCTCTAATAAAAAGCACTAAAAATATAAGATATGAAACGGGAATATTCTTTTTGCTTAAGAATGAACAACTATGTTCCATAGAGTCCTGGAAATGCTAATAAAATTATTGTTTAGAACAAAACACCAAAATTGAAGACCTTTTTAAAATCAGACTTTCAGTCTGTATTAATACTCCCAATCACTGTTAGCAGTGCCTCTTGATGTGCCCTCTCCCCCTGCCATGCCACATATACTGTGGACTGAGGAGTCAGAGAATATCCTGAATGCTGTGTCTTTATCTCTTCATTCCCATAGGAATGAGTGGGGAGAGTTGTCACTTTCCTCTTCTTCTATCTTGGAGTAGCTCTACATCCGTCAGAAAGCTTGGAAAAGTAATGTCAATATCCTCTTCCCACTTTGTGTCCATAGCCTTTTTAATATGACTTTTCAGGTCCTTCTAAAAACAGGTGGGATCTTTTTCTCCACATTTTCTATACAGATTGACTTTGTGGCTTGCTTAGGGCAATACAATATAGCAGAAATGAAGTCTGAGTGTAGACTACAAGAAGCCTGGCATATTTCCACTCTGCCTCATAGTCTAACCACCATCATGAGAAGAAGCCCAAGTTAGCCTCTTAAAAAGATATGAAGGACACACGGAAGGGAAGAGATCTGAGTTGTCCCAGGTGAAGTTATCCTGGATCACTGCTTATTTCCAAGTGATTCATCTGCCAACTGTAGTTATATGAGTGTTTTCAGAAGAGTTCAAATTAAATTCGGTTGGGTTCCAGAGATGTTATGTCAGTCTTAGGCTTTTGGACAGGATGTTTGGTTGTTGTGTTAAATGACTAAATTTTGGAGAGTTTTGATATACAACATTACGATACAGGTATTAGTGCCATAAGATATTGTCATAGCCAAATCCCAAAATGTGTATCATTTTTGCAACAAGATGATTGTTACTGTTAATCGATGACTTGATTGAATTAAGAAACTCATAGCCCATTGTTAAGCATACTTTTGGATGTATATGGATGGCCCACGAACATGTAACTTTTGGTAATATATATGGCATCTGGCCCTTGCTTTCTTGCACTATTCCTCTATTCTGCTTGCTGCCACCATGAAGTAAGCAATTTTATTGTGCCTTGCCCTCCTACCATATTTCTGTTGAGAGCCCGCTGACCATGAATCAAAGCATGAGCTAAGTTCAACTTCTTTTCCTGTAAGTTGTGAGTGTCTAATACAATGAGAGGTAGAAGTTGGAAACAATTATGACCTTTGTTATGCAGAAGAAAAAGTGTTAAATTTATGGCTTGTGATAATTTGGAAGGTAGAAAATGTTTCTTATACATGTTTGGACTTGATCAAGATGGTGTCCAGGCAAATGTTGAAAAAAGTGTCGTGTGGTTGTTCTTGGCTGTATATGATAAGGAAACGTAAAGAAAGACAAGAGCTAAAGAAAGAACTGGCCAGTTTACACAGAAAATTTAGGTGATGTAGAGGACCTTCTTTGTTGGAAAATAAAAATATTTCTCATCTTCAGTTTCTTTTGTTGGTAACAGATTCTCAAAATAAAATAAAACCTGGAGAAAAAGGTCAAATTATAGCAAGACCGTGAGCTCCTTTATAAAGACTTATAAAGAATAAGGCCACACTTAATAACCTTTGCAAGCTGAATAAATGAAGTTTATTAGTTATTATGAAGTTTACCTGTCATGCTGGCACACTGCTATAATTCCCACACTCTGGCAGGCTGAGGTAGGAGGACTGCAAGTTGGGACCCAGCCTCGAAAGCCTAATGACTTAGTGAGACCCTAAGAAAAGGCAGGGGAGTAGCTGGGGATGTAGCTCAGTGCAAAGGCCCTGGGTTCAGTCTCCAGTTCCAAACAACAACAATAACAACAACAACACTAGTACTCAGAGAAACCAAAGGCGGCTAAGGAGGGCTCTTTAGGAAACATACAGCTGTGATCAATCTAACATGAATCTGATACCAAAGTTACCATGCTTCCATCTAGAAAGTGATGAAGAAAAACTATTTTGTATTTTTGGAACATGACAAAGATAATAATCAGGTTCATAGAAAGCCTGCAAAAATTTTTTACTGGGTTTTATAGACAAAACAGCAACCAAGGTGAGCTAAAAGGAGTGACACCATTCAAATTTCAAAAGTAATGCAGTACCTCCAATATTATTGGAATAGAAATCATGTTGAGAAAACTACACAGCTGGAAACATAAAAAAGATATGAGATAAGATGTGATGGAAAAACAACATTCCAGACCTAAAGAGATAAGAAGATGGTAGCAATATTGGAGGAGAACACTGGTCAAGTGAATAAATTTCAGATAGTAGAACCAGGCTTGAATAAAGAAATAGTACCTGAATCCCATATGGAGACTCCTGACATCATTTTTCCAGCAAAATTTTAAAACTGGACAGTGATTGTTCTATGTCTCTTATTCTGTACATTTTTGGATGGTAGTGTTATTTTTGAGTCAGAGGGTATTCTGCCCTAGGTTTATTATTCATTTGAGTTGTGGAAAACTAGTTCAAAACTTGTTAAAAAAACACTCTGGATTATGAGAAATGACATCAAGACCTAATATAGAGCATGGATATCATGCCATAATGAATCATTTTGGTGATTTTGGAAGGTAGTGAACATATGTGGTACATGGAATGGATACGAGTAATTGAGGATGCAGTACTTTTATAGAAATTTGTTTTCAAAAGTTATCCTAATTTTCTCTCCATTTTTTCTTACTCTTTGAAATGTAAACATGCAGTTTATACTACCAAGAAGTAGGGCCTATTTTGCTATTTCTTGAATTTGCAATAACCCTCAGACTTTTTGGAGAGTTAAATAATGTATCAGAAGCAATGATTTTCCAGTTCAACCTCTATGCTTTAAAGAGCTTTGACTGCATCCTCTCGCCCTTTTGGAATCTGGTCATTTTTCAGGAGAACACACCCCAGTTATCCTGTCAATGAGAGAGCATAGAAAAGAGCTGAGTCTTCTACTTGGGACCATGGCAAATTAGCTCCATTTTGCCTGCCTGCTGAATGCAGGTGCATGAGATGAACTTATCTCTGCCAGGCCAGCAGAACTCTATGGATGGATCTAGATTCATGAGAAAAAAAATACATGCTTGTATAAAGAGTATCTCATAATAAAAAACAAAGGGTTGGGGATGTAGCTCAGTGTGAAGGCTCTGAGTTCAACCTCTCCCCCAAAATAGCATCATATATTTGTGTAGTTTCTTGTGAATTAATAGTCCAGACTCCATCTATAAAAGTTGCTCACTTCTGACATGGTTGTTTCTTGAAGGACTCACCCCTTAATACTTTCCATTGGAGATTAAGTTTCAACATATGACATTTAGGTGTCACTCAGATCATAGCACTACCCAAACCAAGATAGAAAAAGTTCAACTGAGTCATCCATAGAATTTGAGACTGTCCATAAGAATGGAAGATTAGTATGTGTCACATCACAGGGTTTCTGTTTATGCAGTGGATTCTGCCCTCTTTCCCTCTGTGATAGCTTATTATATAACCCCCTGGGAAAATGTGAAGGGGTTAAAAAACAAAACAAACAAAACACCCTGTTGTGTCTTCCTCGGCCACTCGAGGGAAGTGTATAGTAAGTAGGTAGTGATGAGAGAGTCGGCAGTGGACACCTCCCTCCTGAGGGCACCAGAGACTGGTCAGCATCAGAAGGTGGACAGCGACAGCCAACAGAGTAGCATGGCTGATGAAGAGGCTCTTGTTCCTTTTTTCCCTTTGCTTCTATGTTTTCAGTTTAAAAGATGAAACTAGAAAGTACATTAGGAGACATGAATAGCAGATCATTTTCACTCCCACCTCCAATCACCACAGTTGATATGGGGGAAAAGTGAAATGTGAAACTAGATGTTTAAACTACCCTATATTTTTATGACTGAAAGTGACTCCGAATTGACGTGATCTGCCTAAAATACAGAAGAGATGTGACAGGGATTAGAGAAAAACAAAACTGTTTCTGGTGCCTGAAGAGATTAAAATTATTCAATAAAATGATTATAAACAGCTATGCACACTACTGACTTCATTTACATCTGTGTTTTACAATTTATGAAAAAAAATTTACAAACATGTTAAGATATATTTGTGAATAAATATGTCTAACTTTAAATGTTTTCTAAATTGTAGCTTTATGAAAATTTAACGATCTATCAATTACATTTTCAAATATTTATTTCCATATATATTATTGTCTTAAAAATAGAATGAGCATTACAAAATATTTAAAGCTACTTTCATTGCTCCAAAATTGAATGCTTCTTGTTTCTCTGTGGTGCTTTTCCAAGACTGATTACAAGTAACAAAAATAAGGGAGTTTTAAAATTTCTATCTGATTTATGCTATACATCAAGATATTGTATTTCAAACCTTGGAGTCAATTTCAATCCAAAAATATTCAGTTTTGTGGATAGACTAAATTGTTTACTATTTACATACTGTCCACTTTGCTGCATTTCCATGTGCATTGTGTATTCATTATTGGTTCTATGTTGTTCTTATGTGTGTTTTGCTTTCTGTTAGTGTTCTCCAGAGAAAGAGAATCAGATGTGTGTGTGTGTGTGTGTGTGTGTGTGTGTGTATGTATATATTTGAGAATTGGCTCATGCAATTATGGAGACTGGCAAGTACAAAATGGCAAGTGCAGTGTGAGATGGATTACTAGAACTATAGTGAAGAGCTGAGATATTGCAGTTCAAGTCTGAAGGCCATCTGCTTTGAGTCTTTAAGTCCCTCTTGTGGGTAGTCAGTGTTTTGTTCTATTCAGGACTTCAGCTTATTTGACGAGTATCCTATTATGGAGGGCAGCCTGTTTCTTTTATAGTCCACTGATTGGGATGTCAGTGTCATCTGAAAACATCCTCACAGAAACATTAACAATAATGTTTGAGCAAATATCTGAACTCCACCATCCAGTCACATCGATATATAAAATCATTTTCTCTCTTTCTCCCTCTTTCTCTCTCATCTCTGTTTCTCTCTGTCTCTCGGTTTCTGTCTTTGTCTCTGTCTCTCTGTCTCTCTTGATATATATTTACAGTTTGCTTATTAGATTTCCTAGAAGTTGCATAGTCTTATCAATAACTTCTCCCAAAAGCTTTTGGGGTGAATTATTTGGCCTCCTATTTTCCCATTTAAGCATCTAGCCATTGTTTGCCAATGATTTTAGACTTGACAGACCAAAATATTGGTATATTACCTACACTTCTCCTTCACTATATACATTGTATATTACTCTATATAGATAAAACTGATGTATTTACATCTCAAATCAAGTATAATATTGTTATGTTCAAACCATATAAGTATAAATAGGATATGGATATGTCCAAAGCTGTATCCTCTATGACTGTGTTCATCTTCGTTAATGCTATAGTTATGTTTATTTAACCTGGCCAACAAAGGTTTAATATCATAAACCTCCTGCTGAGAGCTGTTCATATCTATGACTCATAGATTTGCCATCATGCTTCTGGTCAACCATGTCACATGCTTGTCTCGTAATGCCATTTTCAAACTATGTAGCTGCACTGATTCTAGCCCCAAACTTCTTACTTACAATGTTGCATTGATCACTATTCCTTCCACTTCTCATCTTTATTCCTTAAGCTTTTTTACTTTTAACTGGGCTATAATAGCTTGCCTCCTCCTTCCCTTCCACCAACCTTCCATTATTTTGTTGTAACAATAGTTTTTTTTTAAACAAACACTGTGGTGTATTTGCCCATCTCTAATCCAATGGGCATAACTTGGTTTATTTTTCTAAAATTTCATTTGCTTTCAATACACTATTTCTTGCATGGAATACTATTTTTTTTCAGTGAAATATATTATTATCTACATGAAAAGGTCTAAATTTACCTTGACATTCCAAATCTTTCATACTTGAACCCCTTCATTTCTCCAAGTTGATTTCCTATTATTCTTGAACACCAATGACTTATTCCAGCAAGGATGATCTTATTACTCTGACCAAATAACCTGCTTGTGTTAGCCTTTGAGCTTTTGTTCAAATGTTCCTGCCTGGTCCACTTTTTCCCACGTGTCTCATACACAGGTTCTTGCCTACCTTAATGCTCAGATGCACTCTGACTTCCACTGGGTGCTGTACTCTAATCCCACTATGGCAATCTGAGCTACCAGTCTCTCCATACTATACAGTCTTTTAGTCATCAGATTTTTGTTAATTGAAGATCACATCTAGCAACTAATTATTTATAGGCTATCTGTTCTTTGAGGAGAAACTCTATATACTTCTCACATGCAAATTTTTGCATTTCCAATGTAATTTAAATTTTTGCATTTCCAATACATTGGCATCTGATTTTCTCACAACAACCTTGTCAGAGAGGAAAGACAGATACTACATCTTGCTTGCAACTGAGAATATTGAGGTTTGAGAGATCAAGTGTCAGAGTTTTCGGGTGACTCTTCATGACCGAGTTTTTAACAAAGCTCTTTTATTTCTTTTTCCTTGCTGCTCCAACATACCTCAGGATTAGTACAGAGGTTAAATAAATGATGTGGGTGTGTGAAATCATTTTATAATTTGCATAGAATTATACAAGTAAATATTTTTAAATCTATGCTTTATCTAAATAAAAGAGGCAAGGATCATACTTTGTGTTCTCAGTATTAACCTGTTCAACAAGTACTTATTTTGCCATGGTTCTATGAAGGTATAAAGATGAAAACATACACTGTTGGCCTTACACAGTTTATAACCAAATGAAGAGATAGCCAAGTAAGGGGAAAATACAGTACACCATGACAATGCTCATAATAGAGGGACGAATGAATGTAATAAAATTGGAGAATTGAATAGACCTAAATTTCTACCAATTTATTTACAAATCTACAAATTATATTGTCAGAGGGGAAGAACAGAAAATAGTAATACAGGATTAAGAAGGCAAAAAGGAAAGAAGAGAATATTTACTCAAAGCAGAAAGAAAGACACTGGCAATGAACATGTCATTTTGTGTCAGAAACTGTCCTGGACTGTGACATATTTAATTATCACAAACTATTTTGAAATTTCATTGTCATTGGCACTGAAACTGAAAGCTGGAGAAGTCAAAGAACTTTCTCCAGGTCATACAAATCATTTCAAGTTCATAGTAATGATCATAAACCATACTGAGTCAAACACTAGATATACATGTATTGTCTAAAGTATTATTTTTATTTAAAAATGGCTTCCTTCCTCATTTTTTCTTATTTTAAACATGGTATTTGTGTATCCCTGACATATCAATAGCCTCAAGCCCATGTTGGCACAACATGAACTTAGGTTTTGCAAGAGAAAAAACAGACACATTTTAACAAATACCAAAAAAAAAAAATTGCAGAAAAGATTTGTTTTGTGACATTGCTATTTTAGAACATTTTGAGAACTTCTGTATACTTATGAAAGCCATTACTTATCCTACTTTGACAGTTCAACCAGCCATTGATAATTAAATAATAAGCCAGACTTTTGCTAATAATATATCTTTGCTGTGCTTACATGTTCAGCTGCCACCAACAACAATCTGATAAGGGTAGAAGGAATACTATGGAACAGAAATACAAAGGTACCACAGTAGAATTAGCTGGGTGGTAGTGTTCACCTGCAAATTTGCATATTATGTCTCTATACTCTGTCAACTATTTAAGTAACAAATCGAGCAAGAGAGCCTTTTCAACCTATTTGGAACCAAATGTGCCTCAGATTTCTGTCACAATCTGCATATTTAATCCCAGATATAAAAACATCATATTAATTATAACTGCTTCATTAATTACAGCTGATTATTTAGGACACGAGGTGGTGATATATCTTTCAGTGTGGGTGGTATGATTCTGACTCTTAGTAGAACTATCATATTCATGGAAAGCTGGACAATTTATTTGTAATTCACCTTGAGTGAAATTCATTTCATCAGGAATGTAGATACTTCAATTATTAGGGAAATCACAGACCTTTTTGTTGTAGTAATTTTTCTTTTCATAATAAATTTTTTCCTATGGAAGAAAAATGACTTTGCTGTAATTGGTTTCCACTATACTTTATTCTTTTATGCATACACCTGTCTTCTTATCTGCATGTCTTTAAGATTTAAGGCTACGGGATTGGCTCTAGTTCATAGTGGTATTTGTGATGCACTACAGATTGAATTGAAATCCTTTGAATTTATTTAGGCTGTGACATTTTATGGCAGATTAATTAAAATGATTCGTCGTTACTTTAGCCTCAGTGGAATAAGTGAACATGTTTCTAATGTGAAATTCTTTCTTTGGCCCCTGTCACTTCTTGCCTGATTCCTTTAGAAAGCTTTGCCATGTTTCCCTTACAAGTTATTTAATAATGATATTTTGGCTGCATGTGAAGGTAATCTTTTGTTTGTAGGAAAGGTCAAAAACCCTTGCCATACCAGGTGCTTGCAACCCAATACCTATCGTTTAATCAAGGCTTACACTAACTGACTGGGAATGGAATTCAGAATCACAAATGCAGCGTGAGGTTCAGTTGTTAAGATTTGTTCCAGCAGTGCTTCAGCTAGATCTGCTTGAAAAACAAAAATTGGAGAAAGCCTTACGCCATGGAACACAGCTCAGATTTACATCAGGTGATGTCAACTTTTTCAACTATCCTCTCAGATTCATGATTCCTTCACATAATAGCTTCATTAGGAAGTGACAGTATTCACCTGTTTCATTACCCATGAACATGTTAGTTTCAACTGTAATCACTTTCAAAGATTGTGTATGTTTTAAACAATTCAATCAGAATGTAAAATACATCTAATAGAATGCAGTATAAAATAAATGAAGAGAAAGTTAACTACAGGTTACTTTCTTAGCTGATTTTTC